>JAGGCT020004248.1:1045049-1211031 GCA_017654935.2 Phymorhynchus buccinoides | reverse complement strand
GTTAGAAATAATAAAATTGATCAACTGGCAAATTGTCCCCCTGGGGATGCCGAGGGGGTCTTCAATACAAATAGTTCCCCCACCTTCTGTAAGTTCTGTGCTTGTAAATTCCTCTAGTCTGTCTCTCTCTTTGACTCTGCCTTTTTCCTTGCTTTGTGTCATCTACTATCTTTCTGACTTATTTGGCCCATTCTCTTGCCTTTAAACCCCCCAAACGTCCACATAGTTTCCCCTTTGAGCTCCTCCGAAAATGGAATGTGTCGGCTGAATGCAGTGAGGTACCAGTGAAAACTGGAAAACGGACACATATGTACCCAAGAAATTTAGGATAAATACAGCAGTCTTAACACAGTTCTATCAACATGTCATTGAAAGCATACTCATTTTTGCAATATCTGTCTGGTATGGATCAGCTTCAGCTAATAATAAAAGGAAACTCCACCAAGTCGTCGAGACAGCCTAAAAAATCATAGGTCACAAACTGCCATCCTTAGATAACATCTATAGTGTGCGCATAAGACGCAAAGCTAAATCCATCATATCTGATAGCACACACCCAGCCAACCATCTGTTTCAATCTCTCCCTTCTGGTAAAAGGTTCTGTTCTTTTAAGTACAGATCAAACCGCCTGACGAACAGCTGAACATAAAGAAGACACAGCTGTCATGGACTCCAGGGGACTGCCCAATGTGTGGATACCCAATTTCGTGTAATCACATATTATATCCTTGTGGTGTGAACATGTTTTATGCTTTTCTAGTACATATAACTGTGGACTCCATGCGTTATGCAGTTACCTTTGCTTTGTTTCTGCCTGTAAGGCACTGCTGGTAACTTTTTTTAACCTTTACCGGATCATGCTTTTGACTACACAGACACGATGGCGGGGGTCTTCCATGACCCCCTACGCAGCAAAGAGCGAATTCCTAGGTGTTTGTCCCTGTCCGGATGGCGGGGGTCTCCCACGACCCCTACTTGTCAATGAGTCACCATGTGTTTATCCCTGTCCGGATGGCGGGGGTCTCCCACGACCCCTACTCAATGCACTGCAGTGCTCTTTAGAGTAGGGGTATGGGAGACCCCCATCATCCAGACAGGTATATCAAAATTACGTGTCATATTACGTCATTTATATTTTATACGTTAATGACACACTTAAAGCCATTTACGACAAAGTCATGAAATTTCATGAAGTTGCTTAAATAGTTTTAGAGATATAACATGTTTTGAGTGTCAAGGGGTCGAGACCCCAGAAGTCCGGTAAAGGTCAATATGGAGTTTAAGGTGTCATATATTGGCTTATAGCCCCTTATCTTTACGCCACTTAAAAACAATAGAATAACAAATAGAACTCCCCCCGTGGGGATACCGGGGGGTCTTTCATACAAATAGTTCCCCCACCTTCTGGAAGTTCTGTGCTTGTAACTTCCTCTAATCTGTCACTCTCTTTGACTCTGCCTTTTCCCCATTTGCTTACTGTCATCTGCTATCTTTCCGTCTTACTGGTCCATTCTCCTGCCTTTTTTCTGTAAATTCTTACGAAGATTTCTTCAGCCAAAGTCGGACATGCTGGGCCTAACTTTTTTTTTTAGTTAGGCGCATAACGGCAGCATGACGCATCTACGCTCATGTGACGGGAAACTGTCTGAGCGAAGAAGAAGAAGAAGACATAGAACAAAACCCTTGGGTTAGACGCCAGAAGGTACTATCATTTTCAGGTGAAAGCCAAAACATGCCATTTGTAAAGGAAAAAACAGCAAAGAATCAGTGATAGTATTATCTCTCGAAGTCGGAGTGTGGCTGCCCACGTGGCGGGCTAATCAAAAACGGTCACGCACGTAATGTTCTCATCCCTAGCTGGTGCGTTTGTACCATAGTAGTGTTCAAGTGCTTGGCTGTTGGGGTGATCCCTCAAGTCTTTTAGCCAGGGTACACGAACAAACAACACTGATACTAGTGATAGCACTTTTTGGCTTTTACCTGAGAAGAATTATTTTGTGTTCTGCATTGTATTTAACTTTGTATGGAAACTTTGCAAAAATGCTACATTACAAAAACAATACCGACTTAGAAAAATTGAAGCATTGAAACAATAATGAATATATCTGCTGAAGTCAAGAAGGTAATTGATATTGATTCTTCTTCTTCTTTTGCGTTCCCAGGCCATATGGCCATAATGGGTAAGGTACGTATGTGTCCGATTTTCAGTTTTCACTGGTCTCCCCACTACGTACAGCTGGCACATTCTGATTTCGGAGGAGCTCAAAGGAGAAAAATTATTTGGAAGATTTTTTTTAAAAAAAGGCAGGAGAATGGGCCAATAAGTCAGAAAGATAGTAGATGATAGAAAGCAAAGGGAAAAGGCAGAGTCAAAGAGAGTGGCAGATTTTAGAGTAAGTTACAAGCACAGAACTTCCAGAAGGTGGGGGAACTATTTTTACAATAGACCCCCCGGTATCCCCATGGGGAAATTGGTTCTAAAAATGTTGGATTGTTTCTTGCATAATATGGTCATTTTGTACATTGTTCATTAATATCTGTTCATTTTTGTGTGTGTTTTGTTTGACACTGACCAATAGGCAAAACAACAACCAACAACACCAACAGGACCTCCAAGGCAGAAGCGTACAGAAAATAATGACATCTTTTGGAATACTCTTCCTGCACATATTAAACGAGCACAGAATCTAACACAATTCAAAAACCTCCTTGGTGGATACACCAACATATCAAAACTACAATACGAGCATGACTAAAAGTCAGATTTGCCGAAAACAAAATACCAAAACCTCTCAGCTGTGCAAAAGTTCAAAACAAAAATGAAAGGACAGTGAAGAGGCCGCGAGGCCTAATGTCCTAACTACCTGACCTGGGGGCCTGTATTCACGTTGAGATAGCATGAGACTTAGCATGATGCTAACTTAGAAGCTCTTCCAAAAGTCCTATTAAATCCTATAGGACATTGGAAGAGCTTCTAAGTTAGCATCATGCTAAGTCTCGTGCTATCTCAACGTGAATACAGGCCCTGATCTTTCTTTTCTTCTGGGTCCTCCCCCAGTTAAAGTGGTGTTTGTCATCAGCCGACTGATGTTGGCCATTAAAGCTGAAGAAGAAGAAGACCAGGTATCAGGGACTGTCGTGTTGGAATTTCAATACTAATTGTTTTGTTTAACTTTGGGAATGCTCAGAGTGATGAAAGAGTAAAGTGAATATTATTGTGATGTTTTTTTTACTTCTGTGCATGTGTATTTTCATTTATGTATTCATATAAATTTGGCCTAATCATATAGCATGCATGTATTACAAAAAAAAACATAAAATGAATATTATTGTGGGGTTGTTTTTATTTTTGTGCATGCATGTGAATTTTCAATTATGTATTCCAGGCATGGGAATTAGAGAAGACAAAAAAGACTGAAAATTGGGGTCTGGAAGCAGGCATAGGAACAAGGAATTGAAAACCGTGTGTGTTGGGATACAGCCCCCAGAAAATTTCTTCTGTTATCTAAGCCTTAAAAACAGTATTAGAGATAAGACTGATATATTTAGTTCATTTTGCATTCATTTATAACAAATAACTTAAGTTTTACTCATTGGGCTTCTTTTTTTTTTATCTCATAAATGTCATCTTGGACCATCAAAAAAGCTGAAACTTGCAAAAAAAAGACTGAAGAGGACCATCAAAAAAGCTGAAATCAGCCAAAAGACTGACAATTCCCATGACTGGTATTCATATAAATTTGGCTTAGTTATATGGTGTGCATGTTTATACGTTATTATTTTGTGTTTCTTGTATCTTTTTAAAAATATATGGATTCATACTTAGTGGCTTCAGAATGCAATGAGCAGGTGAATGCTTGGATTGTGAAAGTATGGTTTGTGTATATGACATATTTTGTTTATTTTTGAGAGAAATAGGTTTTATGCCATTTACGATTTGTGAATACTGTATTTTACGGACTACAAGGCACACCTGATTAAAGTATTAAAGGCGCACCCCCCAAATTTCACACAAACTTCAGATTTTGTTATTATAGTTTCTTACTATATTATCAGTCACATTATGAGGCGCAGGGGTCTCAGGCTAGGAAAAAAGTATCGCCTTATAGTCCGTAAAATACAGTATGTGTGTGTGTGTGTGTGTGTGATTTAGTGCACAACACAGGAATAACACATCACACAAACACAGATCAACATCCAGTCAGCGCAACACATCAGACCAAATTAAAAGTTCAATTGTTTATTAATGTTTCAAAGTGTTTCATGAATGAGTGGTGCTAATTTTTTTTTTAATCCATACAACGATCAGAATGAATGAAAACCAAAAAGATCCAGAAATGGATCCATTCTCAAACACCACTGAAATACAGAATCCACAGAGAAATACAGACAGAGGGCACAGATAACACAGACTGAGCAGATAACATGAACAGTGTATCTTGCAGTGTATCTCTGAAAAAGTCGACACACAAATCATGAGGTCTTTCTGAAACCCAGCATGTACACCATTCACACGTGAAGAAACACAATGAACAACAACCAAGCAAGGCATTCCACTTCATACCAGTGTGAGCCAGTCAGTCGTGTCCCATTATGACTTCCAGATAGCAGAGGAGGCAGCTGCTATTCCAGAGGGCTGGGATGAAATCTGTTTATAATTGAGATGCCTTGACAAAGGTATATCCACACTGTCTCAGCCAAGAGGATTTTAGGACAGCTGGGATTGGAGAAGGTCCCCAAAGGCCAACCAATCCCCAAGGCTGCAGCACTAAGAGCCAGAGCTAAAGCCTCTTAGTTTGAAAATGACAGTTATAGTCATTCAGGAAACACTAAGCTGTACAGTGATTTTCCATTACTGCAGAACATCATTTATCCTACAGCTCTCACTGTCACTTTACTATTGGCCCCAAATCAGGCTAATGTCAACCAATGACAAAAGCCATTGGAGAGAAAGGTCAGTTTAAGGTGTGGGGCTCCACCCAGTGACCCACCATGGTCAGTGTGGGACATCACATGATAAAGCAAGGGAGACCTCGGATACAATTTAAAAAATCACACTGACCTCAACACAGCAATATTTCACGGATTTCCCTCTCTGATAGAATAGTTTTAAGCCATAGACTGACCATGTTATTGCTGACAAACATCACACATGTGCAATATAAAACCAAGAGATTCCAATTATAAAAAACAAGCACATGTATAATGCAAAATCAAGACTGATTCCAATCACAGTAATAAACACATTATAATACAAAACCAAGACACATTCTAATTACAGTAGGGTGCACATGTATAATACAAAACCAAGAGATTCCAGTTACAATAACAAGCACATGTATAATACAAAATCCATTTATAGTAATCTACACATGATTAATTCAAAATCAAGATTGATTCCAATTACCGTATTTCACGGACTATAAGGCGATACTTTTTTCCAAGACTGAGACCCCCACCGCCTTATAATGTGACTGATGAAATAGTAACAAAATCTTAAATTTGGGGGGTGCGCCTTATACAAAGGTACGCCTTATAGTCCGAAAAATATGGTACAGTAATGAATACATTACAATACAAAACCAAGACATATTCTTCTTCGATCGCTCAGTTTCCTGTCAATAATGAGCGCAGATGCGTCATGCTGCTGTTATGCACCTAACTAAGAAATAGGCCCAGCAAGTCCGACTTCGGCTGGAGGAAATCTTTTTGAAAGCGTTTCGTGAAAAAAGGCAAGAGAATGGACCGGTAAGGCAGAAAGAAAGTAGATGACAGTAAGCAAAGGGAAAAGGCAGAGTGAAAGAGAGTGACAGATTAGAGGAAGTTACAAGCACAGAACTTCCAGAAGATGGGGGAACTATTTTTACAAAAGACCCTCCGGTATCCCCACGGGGGGGCAAGACATATAATTACAGTAGTGTGCACATGTATAATACAAAATCAAGACAGATTTTCGACAGAAAATACTCTAAATTTGGGCTGCACGAATATGTGAACCCATGTGATACAAGCCACACACACACACACATGTTCACTCACACTGAAAGCTTTGAAGCACATAAAATGAATTATTCCAAATTGCAGCTCTGTCAACCGTGATCTTAGGACTGTCACCATGTACAGTTCAACACAAGTTTACAATTCAATAACATCCTGACATTCCAAATCGCATCCTAATGTATCTGAACACATTCTAATACAGCCTAAAGCATCCGTCACATCTCAATACACAAACACATCCTAACAAATCTCTCTATATACCATAAAAACTACACTATAAGACGCACCTGTATATAAGCCGCATCCCTTAAATTGACAAAATATTAGGTATTTATTCACATATAAACCGCACCAGTTTATAAGCCGCAGAGAAAATTGTATGTGCACAAACAAACACAAATATAGAAATTCTCCTATCAGAGCACAAGTATTTAATGTTCTCAGACACTTTAAACATGAGATTTGAATCTATTGATTACCAAAACCAGTTTTGAGTCTAAAAAAGCTAAAAAATAGGCTGAAGAATGTGGCCAGAAACAGATTTAATCATACTAATAAATGTAGAATGGAAAACAAATCCACAGATAAGCCGCATCAGTCTATAAGCCGCATGGGCCAAAGTTGAGGGGAAAAGTAGCGGCTTATTCTGCATTTTATGGTATGCAACTATGCCCTGATGCATTGTAACATATCTTTTTAAAATCCCAATACACCCTAATGCATCCCAACACCTAATACACCCTAACGCACCTTAACACATCCTAGTGCATCCTAACACACCCTCACCCTGGAAACAAACCAGACAAAGCAGAAAACCAAAGAAGAATGATGCACTTCCTCACTGATATCCACAGCACACAAGGTTAGGCTGTGCAGAGAGCACCAGCCATTCTGATTCATTCAACAAAAATAACTTTAAAAAATCAATAACAAACAGAAATAATCAAATCAAACAGGCTTACAGATAAAGGACAGCACAATTCTCACATTTTAGCGTGTACAATTTTCACTAGGTTAATATCAGATGACAACAAAAAAGCTTGCATACCTAAAACAAAAAACCAGAAACAGACTGCAACGTCACTGGGAACAGACTGCAATGTTTCTCTTCACCCAACAATCTAAACCCTTTTTTTCCCCCTCTCTCCACCCCCCTACTCCACACCCAACTGACCCTTGTTTCCAACTTCTCGCCATTTATGACTGCGTACTCACTGTCCCCAACCTCTCATATTAAAACTTTTTTTTTCTTTCTTTCTTTTTTCCCTGATTTGTGTCCGCAAATGCATGCCTTGCTCTTTGGTTTCAACTTGGTTGCATCATTTACGCATTGGACTGTAGATGGGAAGTATTGTTTTTTGACCTTGTTGATTTTTTGCTCCTTTTGCTGCCTGCTTTTTGCTATATTTGCTGTTTTGCTGTTTTCTTGTTTGTCTATGTTGATAAAGGCGCATTCGCCGAAATATCCAGTAGTTTTGTTTTGTCTCTTGTGAATAAAATAACGTCACTTTACACTTGTCGTGTAGTTGTTTGTTTGTTGCATACCTAAAATTAAAGAAGGGAAACAATAAACGACAGTAAACAGAAAAAAAAGTTAGAATCAAGGAGTGGCTGGAGAAAGATTACTAGCACACAAAAAATCTCACAAAAGGGATGGAGGGATTGGAGACTATTGTCTTGTAGACATCCACCCCAGGTATCTTCAAAAGAAAGTACAGTCATGACTCTTAACTATGCCTGCAGCAGATGATAATTTAACCCTTTCGCCGCCAAACATTTTTCAGCCAAGACATACCATTAAACTTAACTGGGTACAGAAAAAAAATTATATACAATATTGCGTATTCCTTTGTGACATGTATAACATTAGGCCTATCCTTACCTCCCAAATTCAAGAAAATAGGGTCTTTGGATAATAGGACCTGATTTGATGCTTTTTATTGACATGGGTGTTAAACCATTGTGGTGCATAAATGCAATATTGGCGGTGAAAGGGTTAAACAAACATATAACAGATAAATAAATAATAAAAAAATAAATACATAAATAGTTTTTAGTCAAGAGACCCCTGGAAAAAGCCAACAGACGAAACGTCGGGGGGAAATTTAACCAAGCTTGTTTTTTGTCAGCTGTTTGATTGTTGTACATAAGAGTTAAATAGAAAAGTAATAAAGAATAATAGTGTTTTACGCCCTCTTTGGCCTTTCGGCCATGTGGGGCAGAAGTAATAAAAACATACATAATCCAATTTATGGGGTTGGAAGGGAGAGGGGGAGACAGAAGATGGAGAAAAATAGTCAAGAAAAGATGACTATAACAGGGTTCCTGATTTTTCTCTCTCAAAGGCTATGCTAACGCCCCTGTCTACAGTTTTAAGGGGCATTTCTACGCGCAGTTTCAAAATTTAAAGGGTCAAAGACAAATTCTACCCCGCATGCCACGCACACGTTTTATAAAACACAAACTCAAAAGCTTTACAAAATCAAAGATCAAAGGATTAAATGTGTGAAACGCCTTTATTGGATGCTGATAAAAGGGTCTGCCATCCCTTCCATCTTTTTGTGTGTGTTTTGCACCGCATGTCCTACAAACTTTTTGGTTAGGGCTTTTTGCACGATCTTGTAGAATTTTACATTTAGGCTATCCCAGGTACTCCAGCTTGTTGTGACAGTTTGCAATATGTGTATTGGGTCTGCAACTAGCACCTTTTCAAGAGTGAATGCCCTTGGAGGGTGGGGGAAGATGGTTCAGTACTGACCAGACAGGGGGATAACTCTCGCCAATTACCCCTATTTGATGCCACTAAATGGCTGCCTTTCGCAAGAGTGAATGCCCTTGTCAGTACTGACCAGCAAGAGCAATTACTCTCACTGTCAAGGGCGTTAATAACCCTAGTTGCAAAGGCCTATAGACAGGCCTTGCAGACAGCTGAAATACGGGCAACGTAGCTAACTAAAAAGTAAGAGTTAACCCTTGCACGCCAGCCATTTTTCAGCAAAAAATGTCTATTATCTTACCTGGGTAGAGAAAAAAAATCATCTGCAATATTGGGGATTCCTCTGTGACATGTGTATAGTAACGTATATCCATTCCTTACCTCCTAAAATTATGAAAATAGGTTATTTGGATAACAGACCCTGGTTTGAGGCCTTTTCATGACATGGGTGTTAAATCATTGTGGTGCTAAAATGCGACATTGGCGGTGAAAGGGTTAACACAGGAATCATCAGTTTAATGCATGCATCATCTCACCCCTTCCTTGAGATTTTAAATGATATATTTCACACATGGTTTGAGTTTCTACGGGGTGACTTGAGGGTTCTAGTGCGTAAATACGCACAATCTGTACGTTTTCAGAAACCCTCTAGTATTAGTATCACAGAGAAAAAGGGTTTTTTACATGTATATGCAGTATGGTGTTCTTCTGTTTGTATGTGTAGAAACTTAACTTAACTGTACGTTTCTATGGTTTTAGTAAAAGCAATAAATAGAGTGGTTGATTTGCTGATTTAGTAGCTGACTGACTTATTGATTGACTCAATAATTGACTGGAGGTGCCTCGTGCCTCCATACCCCCGGGGAGCTGGATGACCCCACCCCCTCCACGAGTCTCTCCCCATGGGAATACCAAGGGGTCTTTCGTAAAAAATAGTTCCACCTTTTTTAAATGATGTGCTTGTAACTTCCTCTAATCTGCCACTCTCTTTCACTTTGCTTTCTATCATCTTCTGTCTTTCTGACTTATTGGCCCATTCTCCTACCTTTTTTCAAAAAAATCTTCCAAATAATTTTTCTCTTTTGAGCTCCTCCGAAATCGGAATGTGTCGGCTGTACGCAGCGGGGAGACCAGTGAAAACTGAAAACTGGACACATACAAATCTTACTTATTATGGGCAAATGACCTGGGAATGCAGAAGAAGAAAGACTGGACAAAATGAGACTATTTAGTTTTTTGCTAATCACAAAAGGACAAATGCAGTCAGCAGTGATCCTTGTGGTTCCTCTCTATATGTCTCTTCAAATTCCCTGACTGAGTGAAGGCAAGAGGACAGTAAGGACAGCTGTGAGGTTTCTCTCCAGTGTGAGTCCGACGATGTTGCTTAAGGGAACTGGTGTCAGTAAACCCTTTCCCACAGTCTGAACACACAAAGGGTTTTTCACCTGTGTGGGTCAGATGATGGGTTGTAAGATTACTGTAGTGAGAGAAACGTTTCCCACAGTACGTACACACATGAGGTTTTTCACCTGTGTGAATTCTCTTGTGCCTTTTTAAATCGTTAGTCCTAGAGAAAGCTGCCCCACAGACATCACAGACATGGGGTCTGCGTCGCTCATGAACTGACTTTATGTGTTGCTGTAAAACATGTGAATATTTAAAATCCCTATCACAGTGTGGACACTTGAAAGGCCTCTCCAATGTGTGGACTCTGTTGTGTAGTATCAGCCCACCAACAAGAGGAAAACTTTTACCACACACATCACACACAAATGGCTTAGCATCACTATGCATCAGCTTGTGTTTCATCAGATTGCTTGAGTCAAAGAAAGATTCCTTATAGACATCACACACATGCTTTTTACTCTCATTCTTTCCATCTTCATCATCAGCATCATTATCACCAACTTTCTTTTTACTCATCCTTTTTCTCTTCCCACATGTACCGGCCTCCTTATCTATGTCTGTGTTGTAACAGTCACCAGCATCACATCTGTCAGGTGTGGAGGACCCAGGTAACACAATGTGCAGTTTCTCTCCATGAACTGACGCCAGGTGGAGTTCCAAACTGCTGACCAGCACAAAGGCAGCAGAACAAAGATAGCATTCATGACTTGTATTTAGAGACAGCAGTGACCCAGAAGTGTTGTCAGACATGGGATGTGCTGTGCTGTAGACAGCTGAGGGCTGATCTAGTGAGTCTTCCTCCATGGACCATGCTGGTTCCAGCCTCTGTGAAAACAGAAATCTACAATGCAAAAATCCTTTCACACAGCAGCTTTCCATTCTGCCATCATGTTTGCAGGTTTTCTTTAAAATGAAACAAAAACAACTTTTGAACACCAGCATTTCAAACACTTTTATGGAGTTTCTGGAAAAGGTCACACAGAAACTACCCTGAACATAACAGCTATGTGTGTGGTTGCTTGCCACAAATAAGGTGTAAGTCATGTTTTGTGTAATGAAGTAAACCTCCCTGAGCATAACAGATATGTGTGTGGTTTCTTGCCACAAATAAGGTGGAAGTCATGTTTTGTAATGAAGCAAACTTTCCCCAGCAAACACAGCAGTTGCATAGACTCTGCCGCCAAATTGTTGAAACCTGGTGCTCTGTCATAGTGTAATCCGTTAAACAACATAGCTCAGTTTTGTTATACACTTTTATTAAGAAGATTTCTAAAGCTTGGAACTTGATCCAAACCACTAAGTATAGTCGGACAAGGGTGGCTAACACACACAACTAATAATTATGATGTGTGTGTGTGTCCGTGTGCTTGTGTGTGTGTGTGTGCGTGTGTGTGACAGTCATGTCTGACCCTGACTCCCAGACAACAGAGGGAGCAACTGTTATCGGGGTAGGACAACACTTCCTTTTTGCACCTACCCCTCCCCCAGTTTAAACTATCTGCCCGGTAAGTGAATGTGCACACATTAACTTACTGAAAGCGACCAGCTTCTTTCTGATTGGATAGTGCTTTTTCTTTAGCCAGTCGTCTTGCAGCGAAACCAATTATAAAAAAAATCCTTTTGAAAGGTCAGGGCGCTTGCAAGGTGCAGTTTTCGACTTCCATGATTATAATCATTGCCAATCAAAAACATTTTGGGAGATATTTTTTGTTCAACTGCGCTTGCCTGAGGGGCAGGTTGTTGAGCATGCCACCTGTCCACCTCTTACGAATACCTGTCCCGAGCAGTCAGACAGCTGTTACTGTCCTACCCTGGTTACTCTGAAAAGCTGGGACGATCTTTCTGTTCCAAACTCCTTGACTTGGGTACATCCCCACTCTCAGCCAAACTGACTTTGTACCGCTGACACTGGGCAAGGCCCCCAAAGGCCAACTAATTCCCTTGGTTGCAGCACAAAAAGTAAGTGTAAATGCCTCTATATAATAATTATATTCATTCACAGAAAAGCTAAACTCTACAATGGTTTTTCCTTACCTTTTAGTAAGAGATTAAAATTAGCAAATTATTTCCCTGTGATACACACAGAGTAATATAAACTGTGAAAACAAAGACGGTGACTGTACTCACATTACGTTCAGTCTTGTTCCATGGAAAACCTGAAACAGACAGTCATCAACTGTGTATTATGGACATCCAAATGGAACCATCTTCTTTCATGATAAAGGTATGTGTTTTCCCTGAGATGAACTGTGTATTATGGACATCCAAATGGAACCATCTTCTTTCATGATAAAGGTCTGTGCTTCCCCCTCAGTTGAACTGTTTATTATGGACTTCCAAATGGAACCATCTTTTTCAAGATAATGGTCTGTGTTTCCCCTGAGTTGAACTGTTTGTTATGGACATCCAAATGGAACCATCTTCTTTCATGATAAAGGTCTGTGTTTTCCCCTGAGTTGAACCAGTGGTTGTTTATTATGGACTTCCAAATGGAACCATCTTACGTAAAGATAAAGGTCTGTGTTTTCCCCTGAGCTGATTGGGTCATTCTCTATGTTTTTGTTCTTCAGTTGGCTCACATGTAAAAACAGATCTGAAGTTGTCATTGCTTTTGGTGATGTCATTGATGATGTCAAAACGTTTGATGTCATAGCCCTGGAATAATGGTGGTTTTTTTACTGTGTTTTGTTGTTGTTGGTTTTTTGGGGGGTCCTCTATCACACTGCAATGGATCTCATCACACTGTGGGATCGCTGGACATGAAAAGGCTGACACTCTCTCCAAGGCAGGCAGCAAAATGAAGCAATTTAGGCATCCAGTCACCTACAGAGAAGCAAAAACCTTCATTCATAATCACTACCGGTCTGAATGGAAGAGAAATCAGGGTGAAAATAGCGGTGTTGACGCAATTCACCTGCTTCAAAGATGCCAGTAAACAATTCTCTTCCGGTTGAGGAATGGTCCCTGCAGACTATTGAGCCAACTTAACTGTCTTAAAATCGCCAATACTGATGAATGCACGCATAGTTCAGGATCTAAGACTCCTGAACACATCCTTTAGCACTGCCCAACCCACCATGCTCTATGACGCCAAACCTGGCCAGGGGAAGTGGAGCTACAGGTACAGCTCTGGGGCAGCCACACCGACCTAGAGAAGACTGTGGGGTTTATTATGGCAACCAACTTAAGTCTGAAGCTGCCACTAATATCGTCCGCAGAAAAAGAAGGTTTTTGGTTTAGACAAGTCAGGAAAGATATATTTCTAAACCATTTTCTCAGATTGAGTCTAACAGGTCTCTTTTAAATTTTATAATAAGAAAATCAATAATTTCTCTGTTTTCTTGTGGAAGTGAAGGAGTTAAAGCTACAAGGGAAATTACAAGACTGATTTTTACTCAATTAACAGGATTTTAAGAAATCATGTAAGTTAACCTATGTCATCCTGTTAAACATGTAAACAACAAAGTAATATGAATAACTTTTTAAACATCTCTCACACACACACACATATACACACTGTTCCCCATTACACCGTGTCTGCTGAAAACAGTCAAAGTTGGTAGATGTCCTACAGTGCACACACAATGCTCCCCATTACACCATGATGTCTGTTGAAGACAGTCCAAGTGCCACTGACCTGAACTCTGGTGCTCTGTAGTCCACTGAAGTGCTGAGTCATCATCAGAATCATCCAACTCTGTCTTGATGTTGACCTCTGACATCTCTACTTCATCAGGGGACGCCATTGGGTCACAATGTCTGAAATCACACAACACACAAGGATCTGTGACAGGAATAGTTTTTCATCAATTTTGTGATATTTCCCTTTTATTTCCTGTGTCCAACACATTAGGGATTACCAATTCAATCCTTGCCTCTCTTTTCCTACTATCTGCATGGTTAATAATGTTAAAGTTATCTACCAATACACAGCCATTGCCAATTTAATTCTGTCAGGAATAAACAACTGCATACATAAAAGAAACTTTCTTTTCTCTTCCAGGGTAGGTAAAAAAAGATTCTTACCCCTGGCTCACAACCTAAATCCAAAACATCATGAACTGACGAGACCTCGCCTACAAGAACGTGGATAACCTGGATAAAGAAATCTGCAAACAACTGCGCCGTTCATACTGGTGCTATACAGAAAGTCTTTTCTCCCCCATGGACTCTGAAGAAGACTGTAAAACAAGCCAGAAGCACTTCTGGACTTACATAAAGCATAAACGCTCCACTACAACCGGAGTTCCATCTCTCAAGTCCAATGAGAAGTTCGACACTGACCCAAAAGAAAAAGCAGAGGTCCTACCTAAACAACCAGTTCTTCTCCGCCTTCAGTGAAGGAAACACATACTCAAAAGCTGAGCTTAAAACCAAATGCCAAATGCCTAAAGCAAGGGAAGACTTCTCCATAATGGACAGCTTCTCCATCAGCACTGCTGGAGTAGAAAAGATCTTGTCCAGCCTGAACCCAATCAAAGCTGCCAGACCGGACAGAATTTCCCCTCGCATGCTCAAAGAACTGTCAAAGGAGGTGGCAGCCATCCTCTCAACCATCTACCAATCATCACTCAACACTGGACAGGTTCCTGGCGACTGGAGAGAGGCGCTGGTGACCCCTGTCTTCAAAAAGGGAGAGCACTACAAAGCCTCCAATTACAAGCCCATCTTCCTCACCAGCGTCCCTACAAAAGTCCTTGAGCACATCCTTGTCAGCAACATCATGTCTCACCTAGAATCGAACGGCATCCTATCCAGCAAGCGACATGGTTTCCGCAAGTTCCGCTCCTGCGAGACCCAGCTACTCAGGTTAACCGAAGAAGTCTCTGCAGCAACAGATGTTATCATCATGGATTTTGAAAAAGACTTTGACCGCGTGAACCACAGTCTGCTGACCCACAAGCTTGACCACTATGGAATCCGAGGAAGCACCAACAGCTGGATAGCAAACTTCCTCAGCTACCGAAAGCAGGCCGTAGTGGCCAACGGTGCCCAGTCGGGCTACATGCAGGTGAAATCTGGTGTGCCCCAGGGGGACAGTCCTAGGACTGTGCCTCTTCCTTACTTACATCAACGACCTACCTTCTAGAATCTCATCCCCATCTCGCTTATTCACAGACGATCACCTCCAATGACGACCCGGCCAAGCTTCAAGAAGACTTCCGTAGACTAGAAGATTGGGAGAGTGAGTGGGACATGGCATTCCACCCCGCCAAATATAGCCAGCTGCCTCTTGCGCGTAGCAAAAAGCCACTCAACGCCAACCCCAGCTACAGTCTACATGGCCAAAGTCTTGAAAGAGTGTCCTCAGCGAAATACCTTGGGGTCACCCTGCAGACTGACCTCTCCTGGGGAGCCCACATTGAGGCTGAGCGAGAACCAACAGAACCCTGGGCTTCCTGAGACGGAACCTGAAGGTGTGCCCCACAGCAGCCAAGGAGCTTGCATACAAGGCCATGGTGAGACCTGTTGAAGTGTATACCAGCCCTGTTTAGGATCCACACACCGGCAGACTCATCATGGACCTGAGAAAGTCCAGCGCAGAGCAGCAAGGTTCGTTCACAACAGGCACAGGAGCACGTCAAGTGTTGGCGACATGCTGCAGCAGCTACAGTGGCCATCTCTGGCAGAACGCCGCCGCGCCTCCAGGCTGTCCATGTTCTATAAGATCCAGAACGGACTAGCCTGCGTGGACTGTAGCGCTTTGAAGCCCATGCCCCCCACCAACAGGAGACACAGCCACAACCAACAGTTTCAACGCATCGTTTCATGGACAAACTACCGCAAATATTATTATTTTCCCCAGACAATCTTCTCATTGGAACGATCTGCCCGCAGAAAGAATCCAGTCACCCACACTCAGCACCTTCACCTCGAGGGTGCTGAAACAACATGCCTAAAATCATGCTTCGCCCCCCCCCCCCCCCCTCTCTTCTCCTGTGCACCATGTGGGGCCTGCTTGGCTGTCACGCATGATTCATATACATATTCCCATCTGCATGCATTGTGTGGGGCCTGGGTGTTCCTGGCTGAACTGGGTGGGTATGCTTAACGGTCGTGCCTGACTCAGATATCTTTTTTTGCATGCATCATGTGAGGCCCGAGCGTCATGCATGACTTACTCCTTCTTCTATCTTGCATCTCACTAAAATTTACTCAACCCCTCCCCCACCCATTTCAAGCCTACAAAATACTCAGCCAAGTTCATATTTTCATATCATCCTAAAACAACAAATGATTATCTAATATTTAATACCTATCTGAACTTATAAAATAAATACCCAACCAAATTACTCTCTTCATATCCTTTCAATGTCATTGTAAACAACAAACGCTTTTCTATTATCTACTATATTTCTCAAATCCTATCTCATCCTGTGCTGCACATCTTTGTCTTTGAACCCCTGTCAGGACTGCCAACCCTCTGTTGCAGTTTCCAGGGACAAACCACAGAAAAACCAGGGACACAGACTTATTTCCAGGGACAAACATCGCAATGTCATGCATCAGGGTCAAAACAAGCATTAACTTCCAATTATTTCATGATCTAGCAACATTTCTGTGACAGTTTTTTCTGTATTCCACTGAGACAGCTACATCAGCCTCCATCCTTGCCCTTTCCTAACTCCCTGCATCAGAGTCATCAAAATGATGATGCCAAATGCTGAAATCAGCTTCCTTCATCAGGTATCTCTCAACCCTTATAGTAAATATACCCTCCCTCCCAACAAGAACATGTCACACCCTGTTCCATGTTCCCCCTCCCCACCCCTCCCCAAAGAAAACATTGAACAATCCCCCATCCCATATAAAAAGGAACATCTGTGTATATTCACAGTCTGAGGAAAAGTAAAACCTATACAAGTATTACACATTGTCTCACCTCAAGCTCATAGACAAATCCTGCTTCTTGCCTGGCCTCTGATCCCCAGATGATGCAGAACCAGCTTGAACTGCAGTAGTGTCCTCAGTCCATGTCTCAGTTTTCACTGGCTGAGATGGAGAAGTAGCTTCAGCAGCACGACACATAGCGATGCAGGTCTCCAGATTCAGTTCAGCTTCTTGCAACAGTCGCTTTCTGGTAGAGCTGTCTTTGATGCCTAAGACAATTCTGTCTCTCAAAAGGCTGTCTTTCAAGCAATTACAGAAATTACAGGATGAAACAAGAGTGCATAGAGCAGAAATATAGTCATCCACAGTCTCATGAGCTTCCTGCTTTCGAGTGTTGAACACATATCTTTCATAAGTTTCACTGATCTTTCCAAGGATATTATTGTCAATGAAGAAATTGTCCACAGAGTGATCTGCTGCTTGCTGCATTCCACTGTGCATCTTCCGTTGGCGGCATCGTTTCTTTCGCTCCTTTTCTTTCTCTAAATATTCTGCATATTTCTGAGGGTCTTCCTTCAGACGTTTTCGATATAGCGCAGTTGTTGAAGACATCTTTGCAGCTGAATGCTAAAACATGAATAACATACAATTGCTCATGAGTGTATGCATATCAATCCTCTCATTAGTCACACAACTATAATCAAAATGAATGTTCACTTTCTCTCAGATTGTTCAGATACTTGTAAAACTCATATTAAACTTAAGACAAACCTTTTATGATCCATCTGTATTGCATGCATGTTGAAATGTTCTTATATTAATATACTATGACAGCATTTTAAAATGTTTGTCAATCCTGCCAGTTTTAGACTACTACACTACTGCAGTGTCTTGAGATCACTTGAAGAACAAGGATGTAAAATCATTTTATTCATACCTACCTGTAACTTTATTTTAACATGAATACATATATATAAAAGAAAAATCCAATCATGGCTCTGTTGGCAGTCACCCAATCTTCTTTTTATTTCAAGCTTTCTCCGACAGGCTTTGTCACTGTACACAGACAAAATTGGCAATTAAGACAATCATGCTCTAAAACACCACACTGGAGTCAAAATAATAGGCATAAAAGAGGGGTGTGAATCCTTTTTGTATAATATATATAATATATATATATATATAACGTACAAGAATTGTAGAAGAAAAAAAACAACCACACCATTACACTTTCCTCTTATATATATAGTTTTTGCTTTAATAAAACTTTGTTTGTGTCCAATATATAAGTTTGTGAACCTAAGAAAGAAACTCAATAAATTTAATTTTAACTTTACGATTTGTTCTGTGTTCTGAAAAGAAGAAAAGAAAATAATGTGATGCTGATTTACTTTTTCTCCCAATGGGGGAGATAGACAATGCCTATGCAAAGACAGCTGTTTCGTCTTTGAGAAAGACTCTTCAGTCTGCATATCGGCCTGCAAAGAATGTCCACAGTGAACATTCAAACTGAGCTAGAAGACTTTCTCCAAGAGAAAGGTTGTCCTTCTTTGCACCAGATTGAAAGTCCACAATAAAAGCAAACCAGCACTTAATTAAAAAAGAAATGATAAAAATCTTGTGTAAAATAACAAAAATAATAATGTTCTAAAATTACAATCCCTCGAAGAGAGTAGAAGAGATGGGATGCCATGTTGGTGGATCCAGTGAAGGATTCAATAGGGGAGGTCATAGAAATCGTAGTAAACACCAACATACTCCCGTATATATATGTAGATAATGCACAAACTTACTCATTTACTGCCAACAAAATAAATAAAACCCAACTTGCTCTACCACAATCATAAATATAGTCCCCCACCACCACCCCCACCATTCCATCTGTCACTTTTATTTTACCCCACCCCTGCCTCACTGTCTTTTATCTCATGCGATTTGGACCTCCCCCCTCTGCCTTTTCCCCCTCTCATTACCCCCCCAGTCCAAAAAGCTGAAACACCAGACGCTGGGAGCGAGTTCCAAACGGGGACGGTTCTAGGAAGAAAACTGTATTTGAAATTGTTTGTGTTTTGATGGAACTGTCGGAATTTGTTCTTGTACGAGGTGGCACGCTGGTCAGATACTGGTCGCAGTTGATGTCCACAAGGTTGTTGATGATCTTATACAACATAGTGAGCTGGATCTTCTGCCTTCTGGATTCAAGTGTCTCCCATCCTAGTTCATCCAGCATTGATGACACGCTCCTGGTGTTGTGGTAGCGGTTGGTTGCGTACCTGGCTGCTCTGCGCTGTACCATTTCAATCTTGTTTGTCTGGTCTTGTTTGTCTGGTCTTGGTAGTGTGGATTCCAGACTGAGCAGCAGTACTCTAGGTGGGGACGAACAAGGGTCTTGTAGGCATTCGCTTTTAACGCGCTGTTGGAGGTCTTCAGGTTTCGCCTCAAGAAGCCTAGTACGCTGTTTGCCTTCTTTGATGCGAAGTCAACATGGTTCTTCCAATTGAGAAGCTTAATGAACAAATGATGATAAGTCTGAATCTGCTGATAACATTCGCCATTGGCACCCTAATAACAGACTCCATAAAGATTGTGGCTTTAGCTTATGATTCTCACTTAGTGGTGTTGCCATTTTGATTTTCCCTATCTATTTCTGGATCCATGGTTGAAGTCCGCTGTGATGAGCACATGGCTCCTACCACTTGCTGCTTCCTGTATTAACTTGTAAAGAAGACTAGGCCTAATTTCTTCAGTCGAATTGTTAGGTGTCGTGATCTGTAGCAGTGTATGCACACCCAATCACTGAATCAGCAAAGAATCTCTTCCATTCTTAGTTACTGTCTCGATCCACACTGTCTTTCATGTGCACCATTGCACTTCTGAAAATGTACCTGCTGCGCACATATAACCAAATTCAGATACTTTTCAGTCAAAGTATGTATGGTTTAATTTCTCTACAGGTTAATAATCAATGCTTCTAAATATAAATATATTTAACAATAATTCACTGACTCGGCCTCTGAAACAACAGGAAGTTACATCAATTCAACCAAAGGGAGTTAACTATCTTTACCAGGAAATTTCGCAAACAAAAAATTGCAAAAGCTCCGCTACATAACTGAATGTTGTGTGAGTAGTCTACAGCTTTTTTACTCAATAATTTAGCAAGAATAAGATTGGAGTACGCAGAATTTCATACCTTATTCTTTACCGACAGTCTTTACATCACATTTAGGATAAGGTGATCACTCCACGTTTTGGCCAGTAACTTAGACTAAGGGAAGATCATACATCACATGACATGTCCCCTTCTCCTTTGCATGCATTTGTCTGAATTTGACTAGAAACCCTTATGGCAAGGTCTTTATTAAACGTTTCAACACTAACATCAGAAAAAAATGCTTCAGCAATAGACTTGCTAACATCTGGAATGATTTACCTAACGAACTAAAACGTGCACCCAATACTAACTTATTAAAAAATCGTATTGACAAATCTCCAAATTATTTAATGCTATTTACTATTTAGATGCTTTGATGAGTAATTGTAGGAAAATTTGACCGCGAAACCTTGACCATTAATACTGGTATTTAACACTGATCATAAAGATGGGACTATCTAAAAAGCTTGACGGCTTGTTTTGTCCCTATCTACTACTACTACACTACTCATGTGGGGCCAGAGTTTCCCCAGCTGATCTGGGGGGGGGGGGGGGGGGACTTAACGGTCGTGCATGACACACTCTGCATGTATAATGCGGGGCCCGGGTGTCTCCGGCTAGACTGGGGCATTTAACGGTCGTGTATGACTCGTCTTTCTCTCTATCACACGTTTCTCTCCCCCCCCCCCCCCCCCCCCCCCCCCCCCCCCCCTTTTTTGTGTGTGTATAAATCTATCTCATAAAATTATTATCATTCTACATAGCAAACGAAGTATCAAAAAATACTTAAATTATTTCTGACTATTTTGGGCTCTATCTTTTCCCCATAATATCTCATCAGTTCACTTTCTACCCTATCTTTGCTGATCTTATTTTCTTTCTTTTTCGTACTACCCCCTAAAGTGCAGCAGAATCTTCAGCGTGCTGAAGTTGGCTGCCTAAGGCGAAGGAGAAGACATGCTTTCACATAATCACAGAAACGCTTCTTATTGTCTCGTTCATTTATTGAGATTTACAGTGCTTATAGTATACTTAGTGCATTTTTATCACTAATACTACAGTAATGGTAGAGAGAAGGAACATTAGGCTAGGCATCCTTCCTTAGCAGCGGTCTCCGGGCATGGTCCATTATTTGTCAGACCCCCCTAGAGGCAACTGTGGCTTGGCTACAGGTGTGCACAATCATCGTTTTTCCTTCTTTTTTCCCAACAATTCGGCAGAATCTTCAACTTGATGAAGGAGGCCGATCAACGGGAAGAAGTAATTTGCAAAGGAACAGCATGCAAAATTAGAGGCACAAAGCATACATTATGCAGGTTGTGATTCATTCTCCTTTCTTTTTACAGATCATTTTTGTTTGTGGCTCAAGCCACAAACCTATAACTCACTTTGTCGGTCAGTCGGTCTGTCGGTCGGTCGGTCAGTCCAAAATTGTCGCACTTCAAATCGAGGCTACAAAATTGTCGCACTTCAAATCGAGGCTGCACTTCAAATTGAGGCTGCTCTTTAAAATGATGTATTTTAAAGCGTACAAAATAATAAACATACACCACTGACACGAGTATGCAGTGCTTCTTTCGATGAGTATAAGTAGGATAAATAGTTTTAAATGTTTTCCAAAAGATATAAAAAGTTACAAAATGGTGCAGAGATAACATTCTGGTTTACAGATTAAAATTATTGAAAAGCCAGGGGAGGTGACTCATGATTGGAGTGGTAAAAATAGACCGCGTGCCACAAACTATTGCGATTCCGCACTTGTTTGAGTGTGTGTGTGTGTGTGTTCAAATATGCCATCTAAATAGACCTTGTGATTCAGGGTTGAGCGATGCGAAAACAAAATAGAACTAAAAACAACCTAATGCTGTTTAGAAGATACAAATATCCTTACATGTGTGGCAAGCAACAATGTCTATTTACTACTTTGTTACAGACCAGTACAAGGAACCTGAACTGCAGACACAATGGACGGAGTTAAAGAAGAGGTCATAGAAGGAGACTGTACACCTTGGATGGACAGTGGTGTTGTGGTGGTCAGTAGAATTCATCAGGCTTTTCTCTTAACCCTTTCAGGCCGTTCTAATTAAATTAACAATCAGACAGATCTGTGAGTTTTGGAAGAAGTGAGAATAGTTGGGGGGAGGGGGTTAAGTGGGTTTTTTCCTTCTAATTTTTACCATAAAGTAGAACTTGCTCTCTCTCTCTGTGCGTGTGTGTGTGTGTGTGTGTGTGTGTGTGTGTGTGTGTGTGTGTGTGTAAGAGAGAGAGAGTTGAAAGTGAATGTGTGTTTTATGTTGGTGTCACTGTAGTTGTCTTTGTTCATATATGGGTTACCCTCATAGTTTGCGCGTGTGCATAGATTTTATATAGAATGATATTTTCGTATTCACCATGCCATGTTTCTTTGTGTGTCTGTCTGCATGTGTTTGTGAATTTGTGTACATATCTGTCTGTCTAATTATAAATGTTTTGTGATGGTGTGGTGAATTTATAATATACTGGAAGCATTAGAGTAATGTTTACTTTTTTATAGAAGCTGGAACCAGCATGGTCCATGGAGGAAGACTCACCAGATCAGCCCTCAGCTGTCTACAGCACAGCACAGCCCATGTCTGACAACACTTCTGGGTCACTGCTGTATCTGAAAAGAGGTCGCGTGTGTCAGCATTGTTCTGCTGCCTTTGTGCTGGTCAGCAGTTTGGAACTCCACCTGGCGTCAGTTCATGGAGAGCCTCTGCCGTTCCCTGAATGGACTGAGAGTAGTGACAGACAGGTCAGTGACATTCTATAGAATTCTTCTGTTGTGTTCGACATTCATAAGTAGACATGGGAGTGAGGAGGGTGGGCTAGGAAGAAGAAAGAGAGAGAAGTGATGGTTTACCTGTGCCGGTGTTTAGTTGGCAGCAGCTTAGTCAATTTTATTTTAAACTGTAAAAGAAAAGTTAACAAATCTTTACTTTCAGTTAATATGACATGCTTCTGGTTTCAATGTAATAACATGCTATCGCACCAGTACAAGATTTACTGGAAGCTAGTTTGTATGACTTACACACAAGGCTTTGGTCAGAATGTTTTGCATTAAATACTATTTTCTTTTCTTTTTTTTCTTCTACAGGAATCTGAATTGCAATGCATGGTTCTTTCTTTGTTTTCTTTTCCTTATTCTTTATTTCTTCCCTTTTACACTTCTTATCTTTTCTTTCTTTCTTTATTACAGATGTCCTTACCACATGTGAGTCTGTCCACAGAAGAGATGGACCATGTCAGGAAATATTCTGCACACTCTGAAACTGAGTTTGTTTTGGTGAGTAACTAACAATAGTGTCCTGTGTAAATATTCAGCACTCTGATGCTTGGTTTGTTTTGGTGAGTAATTAACAATACTGTCCTGTGGAAATATTCTGCAGACTCTAACACTGAGTTTGTTGATGTCATTGATGATGTCATAACTTTTGATGTCACATGTTTGAAATGCTAATTGTTGTTCTAGAACAGTCAAGAGGGGCATATCTCCAAACCAATTTTTCAGATTAAGTCTAAAAAGTCTCTTTTAGATTTTACAGTTTAAACAGATAATCTTTCAATTTTCTCGGACATCTGTAGTTGTTGTCTTACCCTGGCTTTAAAGACTCCAGGGATCATCCCAACAGCCGAAACACTTGAACACTATGGTACAAATGCACCAGCCAGGGATGAAAACATTACGTGTGTGACCATTTTTTATTACCCCACCATGTGGGCAGCCACACTCCGACTTCAGAGGATTCTTGGACATTTAAGGGGTTAGACATGTATTTTGTGCAAAAATATGTAAGCTGCTAAATGTAGAAAACGATTTTGGCGGACCCACATGCCATAAGAAACAGTTGGGTGTACATGCAGTGGAAAATAAATGTTTAAAAACCGTTATGTAAAAACCTTGCTTTGAGTGCCAAAACGAACATTCTGAACCATAGTTTATGCACAAAGTGAGCCTGGAACTCATCATTCTTATGTGGATAATTCAATTTATTGATCTAAATGAATTTGAATGAAAGTAGTAAAAATACGGTTTGCGGAATTCAATTTATTGATCTAATGAATTTGAATGAAAGTAGTCTTCTTCTTCTTCTTTCATCTCTCAGACAGTTCCCTGTCAATTATGAGCGCAGATGCTGCTGCCATTATGCGCCTAACTAAGGCCCAGCAAGTCCGACTTCGGCTGGAGGAAATGTTTTTGAAAGTGTAAGGCAGAAAGATAGTAGATGACAGTAAGCAAAGGGAAAAGGCAGAGTCAAAGAGAGTGACAGATTAGAGGAAGTTACTAGCACAGAACTTCCAGAAGGTGGGGGAACTATTTATACAAAAGACCCCCCCGGTATCCCCATGGGGAGAATGAAAGTAGTAAAAATATGGTTTGTGGAAGAAAATGGCAATAGACTTTCGTCTCTCTCTCTAAAGTATATTGTTTTACGTCAGTGTATTGTTCAAGAAATTGTGAGTGCATACAAAAAAAAATTTCAACGTATGTCATTTAATGCCAATAAAAAAAATAAATTTTTTATTGTGAGTGTGTATGGTTTGTGTGTGGAAAAGGTGGAGTAGGGGGGGGGGGGTGTCGATGGAAGACAGGCGTTTTTTGGTGGTTGTTTTTTGCTTCAAGTTTGTTTTCTGTTTGTTCATGCCTTGATATTTTTATTTCCCTGATGCGATGATGTGAGTGTCCATGAGTGTCTATAGTGTGTATGTGGAAAAGGAGGGAGGGTCACCATGAGCATTTTAATTTAAATTGTATCGAAATATTTTTTTATTTTATGCTTCTTCTTAACCCTTTCAACGCCAGCCATTTTCCAGCCAAAACTTTCCATTAAACTTAACTGGGTAGAGAAAATATTTTGTCTGCAATATTGGGGATTCCTCTCTGACATGCATAAAATAGGGCCTATCCTTACCCCCCAAAATTAAGAACAAAAGGTCATTGGTTAGCAGACCCTCATTTGATGCCTTTCAGTGACATGGGTGTCAAATCATTGTGATGCCAAGAGGCGGCAGTGGTGATGAAAGGGTTAATGTCTTGATTTTGTTCTCTAAAACTGTTTGTAAAGCGCTCTGATGATGATTTTTTTCATCAAAGAGCACTATGTAAGCTTTATTCATTATTATTATTATTATTATTTATTTATTTTAGCAAATTTTGACATTAAGTGTGCCATTTTATTTATTTTAAAAAAGAAAGAAACCTCCATGAATTTGAAATCACTGTTGCTGTATGAATCCTTCAGAGTATCAAGAACACAATAAAAAAATAATTCAATGCATTCACAGATTAAAATTTACATTTTTAGTTACCTACTGTTGTGAAATATGCAAGTTATTTCCCTTGACATGTGATTTCATAGCAATGTTAGGGCTGGGCGAGTTGCGGATATGAAGGGAAATGGGAACCTTTCTTTATGAAAGACATTTTAGACCATTTTTTTTCATGTTTATTTCCACAGAAGCTGGAACCATCATGGTCCATTGAGGAAGACTCTCTAGATCAGCCCTCAGCTGTCTACAGCACAGTACAGCCCACGTCTGACAACACTTCACTGCTGTCTCTGAACACAAGTCATGTGTCCTCCACACCTGACAGATGTGATGCTGGTAAATGTAGCAATACAGACTCAGACAAGGAGACAGATAGTGATGGTAAAGGAAGGAGCACAACAAATAAAGTTGGTGATTATGATGCTGGTGATAAAGATGGAAAGAAAAGGAGTAAACAGCATGTGTGTGATGTCTGCAGAAAGTCTTTCCCTGCACCCAGCAAACTGAAGACACACAAACTGATTCATAGTGGTGTTAAGTCATTTGTGTGTGATGTGTGCAGTAAGGGTTTTACTTATGCTTCTGATTTGAAGAAACATAAGCTGACACATAGCGGTCATAAACCCTTTGTGTGTGATGTGTGTGGTAAGAGTTTTACTCTGGCTGGTAACCTGACAGAACACAAGAGAGTCCACACAGGGGAGAGGCCTTTCAAGTGTCCACACTGTGACAGTGGTTTCAAACAGTCAAGTTCTTTACAGGGCCACATAAAAGCGGTTCATGAAGATGCCAGGCCCCATGTCTGTGATGTCTGTGGGGCAGCTTTCTCCAAGACTGGCAATTTAACAGTGCATAAGAGAATTCACACAGGTGAAAAACCCTATGTGTGTTCAGACTGTGGGAAAGGTTTCAAGCAGTCCAGTTCTCTAAGAAATCATTGTCTGGTTCACACAGGAGAGAAGACCCACACATGTCCAGACTGTGGGAAAGGCTTTACTAGCTCCAGTAATCTGGCAAAACATCGTGAGACATACTGTGGACAGAAAGCTCACAATTGTCCTCACTGTTCTGCTGCCTACAAATGGTCACAGGATTTGAAAAGACACATTCAGAGTAAACACCAGTGACACTGCTTACTGCATGAAACTGGAAAGGTGGCATTTGTAAACTTCATTATTTGATTAAGCGTTTGAAAGAATTATCAAATTTGATGATAATCACACACACACACACACACACACACACACACACACACACACACACACACACACACACACACACACACACTGACTGGAACCAATTTATTGTCAGATTAACTATAAAAGCTGTATTGACATTTAAAAAAATAAGTAAAACAAAAACGACAAAAATTCAATAGATAACAAAGAAACTGTACAAAAATGAAATAGAAAAAAAAGTCAAATAAACTCTCCCTCTCTCCCTCCCTCTCTCTCTCTTTCTAACCAACTCTCTTTCACTCACCTTTCTCATTCTATCTTAACTCATAACACATTTGTGCAATTACTTAGGTTCTCAATCGAACACAATAACCAATTGGCACTTATCACAATCAGTTTGTAAAACCTTATTCTACCTCCAACACTCTACCCCCCCCTAGGGCAAAGCTTTATAACTGATCAACCCTTATAAGTAAGCTTAAATAGTCTCGTCCTGAATTTTTCAATTTCTTTGTGTAGTTTTCATACTGTCATGTGTGTGTGTGTACGTGCATGCATGCGTGTGTGTGTGTTTGCAGTTGATTTTTAATTTAGAGCGTCATTTTATTGATTGAGAAATTGTTCATGATTTTTTTCCTTTTGTGTGCACTCACACACACACACACATCACACACACACACACACACACACACTTTATTCATTAACTACCTTCTATCTCTGGCAGAGTCATTGTCAGAATGTCTCACTTGTGAAATTGTGGTTAACCTTTACCGGACTTCTGGGGTCGCCCATGACCCCTTGACACACAAAACATGTTATATCTCTAAAACTATTTAAGCAATCTTCATGAAATTTCATGACTTTGTCAAAAACGTAAATGGCTTTAAGTGTGTTAAATTTCATTAATGTGTATAAAATATAAATGACGTAATATGACGCGTAATTTTGATATACCTGTCCGGATGACGGGGGTCTCCCACGACCCCTACTTTAAAGAGCACTGCAGTGCATTGAGTAGGGGTCGTGGGAGACCCCCGCCATCCGGACAGGGATAAACACATGGTGCCTCTTTGACAAGTAGGGGTCGTGGGAGACCCCCACCATCCGGACAGGGATAAACACCTCGGAATTTGCTCTTTGCTGAGTAGGGGGTCGTGGAAGACCCCCGCCATCGTGTCCGTGTAGTCAAAAGCATGATCCGGTAAAGGTGAAAGAGAAACAGAGAGCTGCATTATGTGCATTTATTAATAATGTTTGTTCATTGTGTTTCTTCATGTGTGAATGTTGTACATGCTGGGTTTCAGAAAGACCTCATGACTTGTTGTGTGTTGTCTTTTTCAGAGATACACTGCAAGATACACTGTTCATGTTATCTGCTCAGTCTGTGTTCTCTGTGTCCTCTGTCTGTTTATCTCTGTGGATTCTGTATTGCCTTCAGTAAGGTTATCATTTTCCCTTTGTCTCTTGTCTGAATGTGACACACCTTACCCACATTAGGAAAAGATTCTGATAAAAAAATTCATGGATGTAGAGGGCTTTTTCCAATTAAAAAAAAAATTTGGGGTGGTGGTGGTAATCTGGCTTGCAATTTAAGTACAACATCCATAAATAACTAGTTTTGTATCAGATTTGTTGATTTGTTTAGAATTGTTTTCTGTAAATTTGGATTGCATCTTTGTTTTCATAACATGTTCTAGTATGGAACATTAATAAAAGAATGGAAAATTAAGTTTGACTGCCACATTTGTTGGTGCTGATGCATGAATGTGTGTAAAGTGTGAGTGTGTGTGTGTGTGCTAGTCAGTTGTGTCAGTCTATGACCTGCAGATAGCAGAGGAGGCAACTGCTATTCTGGAAAGCTTGGCTGGAAATTGTTCATTGTGGAGACGCCTTCACAGGGGATATCCCCACTCTCTCAGCCAAGAGGACTTTAGGACAGGGAGGATCCCCAAAGGCCAACAAATCCCCAAGGCTGCGGAACAAAGAGCCAGTGCAAATGCCTCCTAGTGTGAGAGTCATAGTCATTCTATAGTCAATGATTTTCCATTGCTATAGACAATCACTGGTCATACACTTTACACTTTACACTCACACACTTTACTGTTGGCCCAAACTAATGTCAGCCAATAATAAAAGCCATTGGAGTTAAGGGCCTAGACACACTGATGTACTCTCTTTACTGTTGGCCCAAACTAATGTCAGCCAATGATAAAAGCCATTGAAGTTAAGGGCCTAGACACTGATGTACTCTCTTTACTGTTGGCCCAAACTAATGTCAGCCAATAATAAAAGCCATTGGAGTTAAGGACCAAGACACACTGGTGTACTCTCTTTACTGTTGGCCCAAACTGATGTCAGCCAATGATAAAAGCCATTGAAGTTAAGGGCCTAGACACTTGGAATGTGTCGGCTGTACGCAGCAGGGAGACCAATGAAAACTGAAAACCGGACACATACGTACCTTACCCATTATGGCCATATGACCTGGGAACGCAGAAGAAGAAGAAGAATCTTCGCCAAGGAAGTTATGTTTTTAGAAATTCAATGAATCTCAGCAACACTGAACACATGGAATGTTCTTCTTTTCGTCACACAGGAATCATTTTTTAATTATTCAAGTCGCCAATCTGTCAATTATTAGCATAAGTGACAACCCCATGAACAGATACTGATGACTTTAAAGGAAAATGACACAACTAAGATATAAAGCCTACATTAAAAGTTAGTGCCTATCGACTTCTTTGGTATACCAGTCAGTCATGCATGCACACGCACACGCACGCACACATTCACACACACACACACACACACACACACACACACACACACACACACACACACACACACACGTGATATTCTTAGCCACATCTGAGAGATAGAGAGAGAATGGGGAGAGAGGGGGGGGGGGGGTAATTTATCCTGAAATTTGACGCTCAGCTTGGCCTGGGTCTGTGAAGTTTTAGGATGGTACAGAAAGGGCAGCCGTCATTCCCCAATCCCGCTCCTACCACCACCCCCTCCACCCCATTTCCCACCCTGACCTCTGAACGTTAGGGTTAGGCCTAACCCTAACTTAGGATTAAATATCCACAAATCAGTGTATAAGCGGCAAGGGTCACGTTTAACCAAACAAAGTGTTAGGTAGCCCAGTTACTAACCCTATCTAAGGGTTACACTGAGCCTAATTTCATGTTAAGCTAACCTAACTTAGGTTTACGCTAACCCTAAGTTAGGGTTACGCTAACCCTAACTTAGGGTTGAACTAACACTAATTTAGGGTTAATTAGCACTGTCCAGCCCCAAGCTAGGAGTACATTAGCTTCAACAAATGGTCACGGACACTAAAATAAGGTTATAATAACCCTAAATTAGGATTAAGCTAACCATATCCATAAATAAGCGTAAGCAAGGGTCACATAAAGCGAAGCAAAGAGTCAGATAGCCCTTACTAACCCTAAGTAAGGGTTACACTAACCCGGGTTTGGGGTTAAGCTAACCCTAACACTAACATATGGTTACATAGCCATAGATACATGTATGCAAAGGTCACATTAAGCCGAGCAAAGGGTCTGGTTTGCCCTTACTAACCCTAACTAAGGACTACAATAACCCTCAATTCCGGTAAAGCTAAACCTAACCCTAACTTAGGGTGAGACTAACTCATAGTTTGGGGTTAATAAGGACTAATTAACACTAAATTAGTGTTATCTTAACCCGCCTAAGTTAGGGCTAGCATAACCATAAGTTAGGGTTAGCGTAACCCGAAATTAGGGTTAGTGTAGCCATTAGTTACGATTAGTAAGGGCTACCTAACACTTAGTTTGATTAAACGTGACCCTTGCTTACACTTATTTATGGATAATTAACCTTACGTTATGGCTTGCATACACCTAAGTTAGGGTTAGTTTAACCCTAACTTAGGATTATTATAAACTTATTTTAGTGTCAGTGTGACGAGGCAATGGGTTAAAAGGCTAAGCCTCTAGGGAAGACTTTTAGTGTGTTAAATTTTCAAGTAGAAAATTTGCCTTTAACCCACTTCTCTAGGGTATGGGAGATGAGCAACTTTCCCGGCCCCTTTTCATCTAATAAATTTATATTTGTGCCCGGGTTCTGGCTCGTATGGTTGTAAGAAATACAAGTGGTTGATTTGCTCTTAATGGCAGACAGAGAGAAGTAGGGTTTTACATGAAATTACAAGACTCCCACTCTCATCAGTCTGACCAAAGGGTTCAGGATTATTTGACACTTGTATTTTATTTACTCACAAAATCTGCATAAGATATAATAAAGCAGCTCAATGGCGCCCAAACAAAATGTGAATGAAAAACAATGGAATCCGAAAGGATTTACAAGACTTTTGTCTTTCTAGAAGGTTAGCCCCAGGCGAGAAGGGTCACTAATCTTCATTGTCCGGAGGAAAGTTCAAGTGATTGGCGCGGTCCGCTGGACTTAGCTGTTGTCAAGTTCCTCCGTAGTGATCGGCGAGTGCTGGGTTGGCTGGGCTTGCTCGTCAGGTGAGAGTAGCTCCCAGTCGTTCCGGTTACGGCTTCGCGGAATGGCACGGTTCAGGCGTGGTCTCCTCGCGGATTCTGGGTGCGGGGCGTCTTGGCGGCGTTCCCGTCTTGGTGCTTGTGAGCCCGGGATGATCGTCCGGCCCACGATGCCCTGCTGATAATCACAGGAGAAGGTGGATGTAGGTCTCTATGGCTTAGAGACAAGGGGCTTCAGTCGGCAGGGAATTAGTGAATCCCAACCGGCTAGAAGGCTTCCCTTGTACAATAGCACTAAGAACACCTAATCTGAATTTCAGTTAACAAACTGAGATCAGTAAAACATAAAAGGTGATCAAGCCGCCAACATCACTCTCCATCCAACACCTGGAAAGGAATGGTATCATAAAGTGCAAGATTGCAACCCACAGGTTTCCTACTAAAAATAGACAAAAGGGTTAGTAGGCATAAAATCCGGTTCTGGTACCAAAAGTGTTAAAGTCAAAAACACACACACAAATAATCAGTGCACATAAATAGAACAGAATGTTTACCACTTCTTTTCAATAACATATCTATCTACTCCTTATTCATCATTGAACATAGGATCTAGATCAAAACTAGGGTCAAACAAACCAGATCTCAATCACCAGCCATCAATAATACTTACTAGTGGGCTTATTATGACTGGTTGTGAGTGTTGCTCTAGCTACGTTTCAGCGTCTTGTGTGAAAACTTTTTCTCACTACTCCAATTATAGCCTTCACTTTCAAACAATGAAAGCCTGTCATTGGTTTATAGCAGTCGACACGTCACAAGATGATGGTATAATTTTATGCATACTAGTACCGAACAATCACGCGCCGACATTCCTATCTTGCTCGTGATAGGGAAGGAATAGTTGTCTTCAAAGGGAGCCGACTGTTGATATCACTATCTCGTGATGGGGAACGGAGATAAAGGGGGGGGGGGGGGGGTTAAAGGGAGATAACCTCTGTAGGTGGTACATGCTGATAGGGGAGGTAAATCGGGGTTCAAAGAGACAAATGCCTTAATCGGCATTCTTTTGATGGAGGATGGCAATTAAAGTGGCGGCCGGACAGAGAAATGAAAAGGAGAGGGGGGGGGGGGGGGGGTGTAGATAAGAAAGAGGGACACTTACGTCACAGTCAGTGACCATTTAGAGTTAATGTACTCCTAGTTTGGGTTTAATAAGGACTAATTAACACTAAATTAGTGTTAGTTTAGCCCTAAGTTAGGGTTAGCGTAACCCTAAGTTAGGGTTAGCTAAACCATAAGTTAGGGTTAGCGTAACCCTAAGTTAGGGTTAGCGTAACCCTGGAATTAGAGTTAGTTGGGTTAGTAAGCGCTGCCTAACACTTTGTTGCGTTAAACGTGACCCTTGCTTACACTGATTTCTGGATATTTCCCCTAAGTTAGGGTTAGTTAACGCTAACCCTAACCCTAACTTAGGGTTAGCTAAACCCTAAATTAGGGTTATTGTATCCTTAAGTTATGGTTAGTAAGGGCTATTTAACCCTAGATTGGAGTTAATATACTCCTAGCTTGGGGCTGGAAAGTGCTAATTAACCCTAAATTAGTGTTTGTTTAACCCTAAGTTAGGGTTAGCGTAACCCTAACCCTAACCCTAGGGTTATTAAAACCTTATTTTAGTGTCCGTGATAATTTGTTGGAGTTAATGTACTCCTAGCTTGGGGCTAGAAAGTGCTAATTAACCCTAAATTAGTATTTGTTTAACCCTAAGTTAAGGTTAGCGTAACCCTAACTTAGGATTTTGCTAACCTAACTTAGGGTTAGCTTAAGCTGAAATTAGGCTCAGTGTAACCCTCAGATAGGGTTAGTAAGGGCTACCTAACACTTTGTTTGGTTAAACGTGACCCTGGCTTACACTGATTTTTAATTGGATATTTAATCCTAAGTTAGGGTTAGCTTAACCCTAACACTAACCCTAAGTTAGGGTTAGCTTAACCCTAAATTAGGATTGTTATAAATTTATTTTCGTTAACCTGAAATTAGGCTCAGTGTAACCCTTAGATAGGGTTAGTAAGGGCTACCTAACACTTTGTTTGGTTAAACGTGACCCTGGCTTACACTGATTTGTGGATATTTAATCCTAAGTTAGGGTTAGCTTAACCCTAAATTAGGCTCAGTGTACCCTTAGATAGGGTTAACCCGTAACTGATTTGTGGATATTTAATCATCCTAAGTTAGGGTTAGCTTAACCCTAACCCTAACCCTAACCCTAACCCTAAGTTAGGGTTAATGTAACCCTGGAATTAGAGTTAGTTGGGTTAATAAGAGCTGCCTAACACTTTGTTGCGTTAAACGTGACCCTTGCTTACACTGATTTCTGAATATTTCCCCTAAGTTAGGGTTAGTTAACGCTAACCCTAACCCTAACTTAGGGTTAGCTTAACCTGAAACTAGGCTCAGTGTAGCCCTTAGATAGGGTCAGTAAGGGCTACCTAACACTTTGTTTTGGTTAAACGTCACCCTGGCTTACACTGATTTGTGGATATTTAATCCTAAGTTAGGGTTAGCTTAACCCTAACCCTAACCCTAAGTTAGGGTTAGCTTAACCCTAATATAGGATTGTTATAAATTTATTTTCGTGGCAGTGGCCAATTGTTAGAGTTAATGTACTCCTAGTTTGGAGTTAATAAAGACTAATTAACACTAAATTAGTGTTATCTTAACCCTCCTAAGTTAGGGCTAGCATAGCCATAAGTTAGGGTTAGCGTAACCCGAAATTAGGGTTAGTGTAGCGATTAGTTACGATTAGTAAGGGCTACCTAACACTTAGTTTGGTTAAACGTGACCCTTGCTTACACTTATTTATGGATATTTAACCTAACGTTATGGTTTGCGTAACCCTAACCCTAAGTTAGGGTTAGCTTAACCCTAACTTAATATTATTATAAACTTATTTTAGTGTCAGTGACCATATGTTAGAGTTAATGTACTCCTAGTTTGGGGTTAATAAGGACTAATTAACACTAAATTAGTGTTAGTTTAGCCCTAAGTTAGGGTTAGCGTAACCCTAAGTTAGGGTTAGCGAAACCCTAAGTTAGGGTTAGCGTAACCCTGGAATTAGAGTTAGTTGGGTTAATAAGCGCTGCCTAACACTTTGTTGCGTTAAACGTGACCCTTGCTTACACTGATTTCTGAATATTTCCCCTAAGTTAGGGTTAGTTAACGCTAACCCTAACCCCTAACTTAGGGTTAGCTTAGCCTGAGATTAGGCTCTGTGTAACCCTTAGATACAGTTAGTAATTAAGGCTTCCTAACACTTTGTTTGGTTAAACGTGACACTGGCTTACACTGATTTGTGGATATTTAATCCTAAGTTAGGGTTAGCTTAACCCTAACCCTAACCCTAACTCTAACCCTAACCCTAAGCTAAGTTAGGGTTAGCGTAACCTGGAATTAGAGTTAGTTGGGTTAATAAGCGCTGCCTAACACTTTGTTGCGTTAAACGTGACCCTTGCTTACACTGATTTCTGGATATTTCCCCTAAGTTAGGGTTAGTTAACGCTAACCCTAAACCTAACTTAGGGTTAGCTTAACCTGAAATTAGGCTCAGTGTAACCCTTAGATAGGGTTAGTAAGGGCTACCTAACACTTTGTTTGATTAAACGTGATTTGTGGATATTTAATCCACAAACGTGACCCTGGCTTACACTGATTTGTGGATATTTAATCCTAAGTTAGGGTTAGCTTAACCCTAACCCTACGCTAACCCTAACCCTAACCCTATTTAATCCTAAATTAGGGTTAGTTTAACCCTAACCCTAACTTAGGAGGGTTAAGCTAACCCTAACTTAGGGTTAGGGTTAGGGTTAGGGTTAAGCTAACCCTAACTTAGGATTAAATATCCACAAATCAGTGTAAGCCAGGGTCACGTTTAACCAAACAAAGTGTTAGGTAGCCCTTACTAACCCTATCTAAGGGTTACACTGAGCCTAATTTCAGGTTAAGCTAACCCTAAGTTAGGGTTACGCTTACCCTAAGTTAGGGTTACGCTAACCTTAACTTAGGGTTAAACAAACACTAATTTAGGGTTAATTAGCACTTTCCAGCCCCAAGCTAGGAGTACATTAACTCCAACAAATGATCACGGACACTAAAATAAGGTTATAATAACCCTAAATTAGGATTAAGCTAACCCTAGCCCTAACTTAGGCGGGTTAAACTAACACTGACATTTGCAGCATACAAACTGAATAATTATCACGTTTTAGATTGGCCTAAAGTATGTTCATGTTATTGGTATTTGTAGATTATTGTTATTATATTGCTTAAAAGTGGATAGTATTCTTTGTCTTCTTCTTTTTCTTCGATCACTCAGACAGTTTCCTGTCAATTATGAGCGCAGATGCGTCATGCTGCCGGTATGCGCCTAACTAAGAAGGGGAAGACGGGGTAAAAAGCGCATCGGCGGGTAAGAAGCCCACCCCAATTATCTCATGAAATAAAGAACATTTCAGTCAAATTTGCCCATGAGACGAATGCTAGACATTAACGCTCGTCTCATGGGCAAAATGAGACTGAGATTTGCTTCATTTCATGAGATAATTGGGGTGGGCTTCTTACCCGCCCATGCGCTTTTTACCCCGTCTTCCCCTAGTAAGGCCCAGCAAGTCCGACTTCGGCTGGAGGAAATGTTTTTGAAAAGCGTTTCGTGAAAAAAGACAGGAGAATGGACTGGTAAGGCAGAAAAAGCCGGGTAGATAGTACATGACAGTAAGCAAACGGAAAAGGCAGAGTCAAAGAGAGTGAGGAAAGTTACAAGCACAGAACTTCCGAATTCACTCCCATTTCCCCAATCCCTCTCTCCACAACCCGGCCTTCCCACCTCCTTGCATCCTTTCTCCACCCTTCCTCCCCCCCCCCCCCCCCCTTACATCGAGGCCGACCATCCGGGCGACTACATTTTTTTGCCTGCAGTCTTTCTGCCTGACAGAAGTCCCCCTTTAGTACAGCAACAGAACCATAACAAGCGGTTCGGGAGATATCCTTGGGACAGACATAAAAAACAAACAAACAAACAAACGGGAACGAAAACAAACTCCTTTGCGATCTACTTCGTAGATCGGCAAAGGACAAAAAAGATGATGGTGGTTGTTTAAAGAAAAAAGAAGAGAACAGTTCAATCGGCACTGTTCTTGAATCAGTGAATACCAAAAGGACATTTATAAAACTATTTATATTTTCTAAGTAGGCCTACACGTTTCATGTGTGTGTGCGCGCGCGCGCAGGCGTGTGTGTGTGTGCGGTTTTTGTTCCTTTCCTTGGCTGGCGATCTGGAGGAACTTATTATCTCCTCCTTGTAGTACTGCTCTGCTCCGCCCACCCCCCTTACCCCTTCTCTCTCCCCTTTTTTCTTCTTCTTCTTCTGCGTTCCCAGGCCATATGGCCATAATGGGTGAGGTAGGCCTACGTATGTGTCCGGTTTTCAGTTTTCACTGGTCTCCCCGCTGCGTACAGCCGACGCATTCCGATTTCGGAGGAGCTGAAAAGAGAACAATTATTTGGAAGATCTTGTTAAAAAAAGGCAGGAGAATTAGGGGAAGACGGGGTAAAAAGCGCATGGGCGGGTAAGAAGCCCACCCCAATTATCTCTTGAAATGAAGCAAATTTCAGTCTCATTTTGCCCATGAGACGAGCGTTAATGTCTAGCATTCGTCTCATGGGCAAATTTGACTGAAATTTGCTTCATTTCATGAGATAATTGGGGTGGGCTTCTTACCCGCCCATGCGCTTTTTACCCCGTCTTCCCCTAGTCAGAAAGATAGATAATAGGGCCTAGAAAGAGAAGGGAAAAGGCAGAGTCAAAGAGAGTGGGACTTTTACCCTGTCTTCCCCTAGTAGTAGTAGTAGTAGCTCTAGCTAGTAGTAGTAGTAGTAGGGGAAGACGGGGTAAAAAGCGCATGGGCGGGTAAGAAGCCCACCCCAATTATCTCATGAAATAAAGAAAATTTCAGTCAAATTTGCCCATGAGACGAATGCTAGACATTAACGCTCGTCTCATGGGCAAAATGAGACTGAAATTTGCTTCATTTCATGAGATAATTGGGGTGGGCTTCTTACCCGCCCATGCGCTTTTTACCCCGTCTTCCCCTAGTAGTAGTAGTAGTAGTAGTAAGTAGCTGTTGCCGCCATCACGCACATGCTTGACTAGTTGACTGGTGCTAGACCCGCCTGTCTGGAAGGGCCATAAGTCATCATCAGCCTCCTATCGATGGAATATGTCTGCGACCAAGGCAACAGATACCAGAACGGACTTATCAAAACAAGAGGAGCACACTCATAGGGGAAGACGGGGTAAAAAGCGCATGGGCGGGTAAGAAGCCCACCCCAATTATCTCATGAAATGAAGCAAATTTCAGTCTCATTTTGCCCATGAGACGAGCGTTAATGTCTAGCATTCGTCTCATGGGCAAATTTGACTGAAATTTTCTTTATTTCATGAGATAATTGGGGTGGGCTTCTTACCCGCCCATGCGCTTTTTACCCCGTCTTCCCCTACCGGCGTGGCCTGGTATAAATCACCAGCCTGAGAGACCACAGAGCTGTCAGTTTGATTATAAACGCTTTTCCAAGCGGGTTTCGTATGGGACTAATAGTGGCTAACAGACGTATATAGAAGGAGACGGTATTTTCTATTGTGTGTGTGTACTATAAATGAATCCTTTCAATTTTGGGATGAGATGTGCAATCTGTATTGCTAAAAAATTCGGGACTTTCCTGGTGTTGCACTGCCTCCGGGCATTGTCTCCAGGATCGTTCCCACCATCTTTATATCTACTAATGTCCCATAATTATGTGTCTGTTTCAGACCGGAGGACGTTAAGCAGAATTTTATCATCTGGGTTGAGATGTAGATGAACACCACCTCCTTCTCAACGTCTTGCATTTTTTCAGTAGTGTCCTTGTAGTATAATATTTAGTCCGTCACCAAGACGGACTATTGCGATGGGCTGGTTTGTATTTTTTTTTTTTTCCCTGTCTGTCCCAAGGATATCTCCCGAACCGCTTGACCGAATCGCGTCAAATTTTGTGTGAAGGTGTGCCTCCTTAATAGGAAGAGATCGGCGCAAACCATTTTGCCGTCGTGACCTTGACCTTGACGTACGACCTTGAAAACCGAAAATCTATTTTTAGCCATATCTCGGGCACCGATCAACATAGGATGTTGAAACTTGGTATGAAGGTGGTTTGGCTTATGCCCGTTCTGATGATGGCATACCGATCAAGGTCAAGGTCAAGGTCAAAAAGATCGCTGGAGCCTGAAAATCGGAGGGTCATTTTTTTCTCCTTCTGTCTGTCCCAAGGATATCTTTCGAACGGGTTGACAGAATCACGTCAAATTGTGTGTGCTGGTGTGTCACCATGAGAGGAAGGCATCCGCGCAAACCATATTGCCGTCGTGACCTTGACCTTGGCGTACGACCTTGAAAACCGAAAATCTTTCAGGGGCCATAACTCCCACACCGTTAGTGTTAGAGTCTTCAAATTTGGCATGAAGGTACTTTGGCTTATGCCCGTTCTGATGGTGGCATACCGATCAAGGTCAAGGTCACGGTCCGGGCGATCCGTAGGCCTTGAAAGTGATAGGGGTCTACACATTGGGTTTTAAGCCATATTTTCCACATTGGTACTTGACAGAAGCGCTTCAGATTGTGTGTGGTACTGTATACCCTAGAGAAGAAAACATCCGAGCATAAATTATCACCATGCTGACCTTGACCTTGAAGTGTGACCTTGAAAACCGAAATTTCCTTCTTTGCGCTATATGTTTCTTCTTCAAGCTGTATCTCGTGAACTAGAAGACAGAATCCCTTCCAATTTTGTGTCAGGATGTGACACTCTACGGGGTGTTGCAAGTGCGTGGCATTGCTGGTGACGGACATGTCTGCCGCTCGGCGACGCCCTTGTTAAAAAATGTGTTTTTTATTATTCAATTTTGGGTTAATTCATCCCTACCATTCGGTGTTGTGCATAACCCGGCCTAAATACATTCAGAGGAAGAACAGAAGATTCATCATTAAATACTGAGAAGTCAGGAATATTTTTCTAATATTTATTTTTGTTTGCACGGATGGCTGTTTTAATCGTCCGCCATTTTGAAAAATACGAAACTAAGTGAGATGACTTTGTACATCGATTTCTCAGCAAAAATGTAGATTTACACCCTCCCGCTCTATTTCTTGGTTGCTCTATTTCTTGGTTCTTTCCGTGTATATTGAGCACTTAAATATCAATATTTTAAATAATAGTTGACTTATTTATCACATGAAAAGAAGAATGGGTCTAGTGCGCTTTTGAAGGGTACTTATTTCACGGTAGTTACTTATTTCTCATGACACCGGTGTGAAGAGAATATTCTACCTCATTAAATAAGTAGGCATTCCTCTGTTTGCTTGTCCGCCATTGTGAATTTTACGAAACTAAGTGCATGGCTTTGTACATCGATTTCTCGGCAAATATAGATCTACACCCTCCTGCTCTATTTCTTGGTTCTTTCCGTGGTTAGGGATAGGGTTAGGGTTAGGATGGTTATAGTTCGCATGCGAAAGGTAGATATTTCATGGGAGCTACTTATTTCTCATGACACCGGCACCATTCGGTGTTTAGACATTCCGATTAACAGTCCCTTTTCTAATGCAGCTGAAGTTTTTCTTTGAATCTTGAAATTGAAGAAGAACATCAGTCTGTCGCAGATCCTTTTTTCATTTCTAGTTGACTGTGGTCGCAAAATGTAAGGAAGGGGGAACAACAAATTGTGCATTCGTTGATTCGGCCTTGACAGTGACCGGAAGTTACGTCAGTTCTAAAGGGAGGTTACTTTGTTACCCGCACACTTTTCTTCCAAGCACGGACGTGTTCCAAGCAAACTTGGAAAAGAAACAAACTTTTACAAAGACAAAGGTGTGTAAATTGTTTTGCTACAGAACTGAATATAGTGTGATTAGACTGTAATTTACCAAAAAGCAGATTTCGTTTTTTGACTTAGTATTTATGTTATTGGTCCTAATTCAGTAATTGGACACTGGTGCTTTTAGTTTTACAAATTACAGTAGAACCTCCCTTATGGCTTATGATACCTTTAAATTTTGTTATCAAATTTGGGTTTTCGTCCAAAAGATTTTTGAATTCATTAATGCTTAGTGTTTTGTTCATCACATTGTCGTTCTTTGTAAGTATGTCTCAGAGAAGTAGGTCCTATGTGGGAGGGAGTCTTATAAAGGGCGGTCTTATAAGGGTGAACAGGGTAGGAAGGAGCAGCTGTAGCTCAGTTGGTAAGTCCGAGTCGCTAGCTCGTAATCCGTCAGGTTTGCGAGTGCGCGGATTCGAGCCCAGCTCGGTTCACAGCGGTGTGTCCTTGGGAAAGGCTCTTTACTCCTATTTTCCTCACTCCACCCAGGTGTAAATGGGTACCTGACATCAGTTGGAAAAAAAGTCCTTCGGATGAGACTTTTCAAAAACCGAGGTCCCGTGTTGGAACGCATGCACAAGATCTTGCGCACACGTTAAAGCCCATCCCACTATTCGGTATGAGTAGGCCGTGTGTGCCAGTGGGATGGATGACACGAATTCACATAGTCACGCATCCTGTGCGCTATTAATGGTCTGAATGAAGACCTGCGGGGCAGGATAAACATCCCCAACTGGAAGAAGAAGAAGAAGAAGAAGAAGAAGAAGTGTCTTGCTGAGATTTTTCACTTTCTCTCTTTAGCTGTACAAAGAAACTAAAGCACAAACAGGCATGGGAATTGTCGCCGAATTCACGGATTTCCGCGAGAACAAAAATTGAAATTGTTACTAAATACTTCAATTGGGGGGCTTTTCAGAGTTTTTTGTCTCTGACAATTCCCATGCCTGACAAATTAAGCAGTTGAGAAAAAGATAAAGAAAAGAAAGAAGAAGGAATGATAAAAATTGTTTGGTTTTTTTCTCCATCATCCTTACAGATGTCCTTGCCACATGGGAGACTGTCCACAGAAGAGACGGACCAAGTCAGGGAATATTCTGCAGACTCAGCTGTGGAGTTTGTCGTAGTGAGTCATTCTTTTGTTTAAGTAGCAGAACTTTAGAATTTGACGTGTGTTGGAAAAGTTACATTTATTTGGTATTATTGTCCAGTCACAGAGAATCGTCTCTGTGAAATTCGGGCTGTTCCAATCTGCAATGTGTGTGTTGCCTCTAGTGTAGTGCCACCCATTTTTTTTAGAGTAGGGATGAAGGATGAGTGAGAAGGAGGAGGTGGACTCAGGAAACTTAGCTATCAATTTGGTTTATGCCAGGTAGTGGGACTCTCCTTGCTCTTATCGACTTTTCACTGCTGTGAGATTTTTAGTTATGTTACTGTTAGGTAGTGGGGCTCTCCTTGAGCTTGCTCTTATCAACCTTTCACTGCTGTGAAATTTTTAGTTATGTTAGGTAGTGGGACACTCCTTGCTCTTATCGACTTTTCACTGCTATGATATTTTTAGTCTATAAGTATAATATGTAAAATGCATGGGTTAGACATGCTTTAAGTCCCCATCCAAATGAATCAATGTTCAAATCAATTTTTCCCATTGAACTGGAAAGAAAGGGTGAGGCTGAAATTGGAATGCATTGAATTGACAGGCAAAAATGTTAATCGTTCTGCCACCTTCCTTCCTTAACAGTCCATGTTTCTGCATGTGTTGGGCATGCTTTTGTATGACTGGGCACCTTGCATGACTTGTGTGTGGGGGAGGGGGGGGATGTTGTGCGCATGCGGGTGTGTGGGTAGGTGGGTGGTGTGTGTGGGTGTGAGAAGAGGGGGGCGAGAGACTATGTTTGTGTATGTGCGTGTGCATATGTATAGGTGTGGTTGTGTCTGTGCAGGTGGGAGGATGCGTAGATAGTTGGTTATGTGTGTGCGTGCGTGTGCATGCGTCGATCTATGACTTGAGTGCTATGTAAATATTTTATGACGTTTTAATGAAGCCTTTTATTGCTACTTTTAAATATTTGTCATTGTAAACGCCTTGAGCTCCTGTTTTTATCAGGAGCAAAGTGCATTATAAATTTACAATATTATTATCATGTCAAGGTTTGAATTGTTAGTGTTCATGTTTTCAAATTTTGAAATTATTCAAGTAAATAATTGTGTTGATATTTTGAGCAATGCTGAATTGTGGATTCTTATCATTTTTGTAACCCCACTACAAATCTATAATATCTTTGCTGCCAGAATGAGGGAATTGTGTGTGTGTGTGTGTGTGTGTGCGTGTGCGTGCGTGTATGTGTGTGTGTGTGCATGCATGTGTGCATGTGTGTGTGTCCCACTTTCCCATTTGAAGTCTCCATAGCTTAAATTGCTTTCTCTGACAAAGTACAGCATGCCTAACAATTCATGGGGCGCAGGCACTGCTAATCCATTGTTGTGGGGTAGAATGAGTTTAAAACACTTGCAATGTTTGTTTTTACAGAAGCTGGAACCAGCTTGGTCCATGGAGGAAGATTCACCAGATCAGCACTCAGCTGTCTACAGCACAGCACAGCCCATGTCTGACAACACTTCACTGCTGTCTCTGGACTCAAAGCACCCATGCTACCTTTGTCCTGCTGCCTTTGTGCTGGTCAGCAGTTTGGAACTCCACCTGGCGTCAGTTCATGGAGAGAAATTGCATGTGGTGTTACCTGGGTCCTCCACACCTGACAGATGTGATGCTGGTGACTGTAGCAACACAGACATAGGTAAGGATGTAGATCATCATGGTAAAGGAGAAATGACAACAAATAAAGTTGACAATCATGATGATACTAGTGATAAAGATGGAAAGAAAAACAGTAGACAAAATGAGTGTGATGTCTGCGGAAAGACATTTTCTAGACCCTTCCATCTGAAGAGGCACAAATTGCTTCATGGTGGTGCTAAGTCATTTGTATGTCATGTGTGTGATAGAAATTTTAGTCAGGTAAATCACCTAACACGACACATGAGAGTGCACACAGAGGAAAGACCTTACAAATGTCCACACTGTGACAGTGCTTTTAAGTGGTCAGAGGTTTTACAGAACCACATCAAGTCAATTCACGAAGGACACAGACCCCATGTCTGTGATATCTGTGGGGCAGCTTTCCCCCTGCCTTTCACTTTAACAGAGCACAGGAGAATTCACACTGGTGAAAAACCCCATGTGTGTTCAGACTGTGGGAAAGGTTTTACCACTTCCTGTAGCCTAAAGAAACATCGTCTGACTCACACTGGAGAAAAACCTCATGTGTGTTCAGTCTGTGGGAAAGGTTTTTCCCAGTCCAGTAGTCTAAAGAACCATCGTCTGACCCACACTGGTGAAAGACCTCACAGCTGTCCTCACTGTTCTGCTGCTTTCAGTCGGTCAGACATTTTGAAGAAACACATATGTAGAGAACACCAGTAACACTGTACACTGCAGTGACACACATTATGGTTCCCAGGAAACTGAGCACTGTAGAAACTGTGTTAATGCTTCAAGAATTTTAACCCTTTCGCCGCCAGCCATTTTTCAGCCCCCAAATACCATTAAACTTAACTGGGTAGAGATAAAAACTTTTCTGCAATATTGAGAAATTATGTGACATGAATAACATTAGGCCTATCTTGACCTCCCAGAATTAAGAAAATAGGGTATTCGGATAACATGCCCTGATTTGACGCCTTTTAGTGATTTGAGTGTTAAACCATTGTGGTGCATAAATTATGTGACATGAATAACATTAGGCCTATCTTTACCTCCCAAAATTAAGAAAATAGGGTATTCGGATAACATGCCCTGATTTGACGCCTTTTAGTGATTTGAGTGTTAAACCATTGTGGTGCATAAATTATGTGACATGAATAACATTAGGCCTATCTTGACCTCCCAGAATTAAGAAAATAGGGTATTCGGATAACATGCCCTGATTTGATGCCTTTTAGTGACATGGGTGTTAAACCATTGTGGTGCATAAATGCGACATTGGCGGCGAAAGGGTTAATAAGGGGATTAAGGCCAGGGACCCCTATTTTGGGGTCTATGAAGTACTAAAATTCTAAAGAACCCTCTAAAAGAATGTGCAGAGGGTCCCAGGGATGCACTAGAAAAAATCTTTTTAGGCGGCATTCGCAACGCCACTGGGACCCTCTTTCCCGCCTCTAGGACCCTCTATGCTGTAAGTGAAGGAGTCCCTGGGACCCCTTGTTTTGCGGGTTGATTGGAGTTTGCAGGAAAAGTGTATGACAGCATAATGATGTAAATGTCTGTGCATGTTGAAGGGATAGTGAAATGAATAACAGTGTGTGTAAGAGGTGGGGAATGTATGACAGCGTAATTATGTAAATGTCTGTGCATGTTGAAGGGATAGTGAAATGAATAACAGTGTGTGTAAGAGGTGGGGAATGTACGACAACGTAATTATGTAAATGTCTGTGCATGTTGAAGGAATAATGAAATGAATAACCTCCCTGGTTATTGTGTGTAACAAGTGAGGAATGTATGACAGCGAAATTATGTAAATGTCCGTGCATGTTGAATGGATAATGAACAGAATAACATTGTGTGTAAGAGGTGGGGAATGTATGACAGCGTAATTATGTAAATGTCTGCATGTTGAAGGGATAGTCTTCTTCGTCAATCGCTCAGTTTCCTGTTAATTATGAGCGCAGATGCGTCATGCTGCCGTTATGCGCCTAATTAAGAAATAGTTAGGACCAGCAAGTCCGACTTCGGCTGGAGGAAATCTTTTTTAAAGCGTTTCATGAAAAAAGGCAGGAGAATGGACCGATAAGGCAGAAAAATAGTAGATGACAGTAAGTAAAGGGAAAAGGCAGAGTCAAAGAGTGACAGATTAGAGGAAGTTACAAGTACAGAACTTCCAGAAGGTGGGGGAACTATTTATACAAAAGACCCCACGATAATTATGTAATGTCTGTGCATGTTGACGGGATAGTGAACAGGGCCTGTATTCACGTTGAGATAGCATGAGACTTAGCATCATGCTAACTTAGAAGCTCTTCCAAAAGTCCTATAGGACATTGGAAGAGCTTCTAAGTTAGCATCATGCTAAGTCTCATGCTATCTCAACGTGAATACAGGCCCAGAATAACATTGTGTGTAAGAGGTGGGGTGTTTTTCTTTCTTTCCTACTGCATCCACTCTCTTTCTCCTTGATTTTGTTATGTACGTTTGTGTTTCTTTGGTTTTCATTTACTGACTGGTCAAAGTTTGTGTTTGTTGACATTCCCTGGCTAAAAGACTCCAGGGATCATCCCAACAGCCGGAGCACTTGAACACTATCATATGACTATGGTACAAATGCATCAACTAGGGATGAGAACATTACGTGCGTGACCGTTTCTGATTACCCCGCCACATGGGCAGCCACACCCCGTCTTCGGGGGATGTCAAAGTTTAATATGGTTCAACTGTAAATGACTAATATTTTATGTCCCCCCATTAGAAAAAAATGGACTCTACTGAGATTAATGGGGGAAAATCACAATAATTATACAGTGGAACCTCCCTTATAAGACTTCAAAAATCATCCAAATTGAGGTTTTATAATTGAGGGGTCTTATAAGGGAGGTAATTTAATACTTACAAAGAAGGGCAATGTCTCAGAAAAGTAGGTCTTATATGGGAGGGAGTCTTGTAATGGGAGGTCTTATGAGGGAGGAAGAAATTTAATGCAATGAGGCGTTATACCGAACATTCTCTGCCTCTGTCTCGTGCCCTGAGATGCGAACGCCACCTACTTAAGATTATCGCCCTTGCCTGTCAGAAACTAGTAGCATATAGCCACAAAAAATTATCTGCTCCTGACTCGTCACCAGGGGGCCTAAAATGATCGCCCTTTCGTGTTGGCAAGGAGTAGTATAAAGCCTCATTTATATTTAATGGAACCTCCCTTAGAAGACTCCCTTCCACTTAAGGCCTACTTCTCTGAGACATTGCCCTTCTTTGTAAGTATTAAAATTACCTCCCTTATACAACTCCCTCCCATTTCTCAGACTTTTTAAAAACTTATATGTGATTTTATCACTTGGAATATTTGTATTTTTTTGTTTATGCATTGGACTGTAGAGGGGAAGTATTTTTATTTATTTTTTATCTTGTTTTTTTTTGCTCCTTTTGTTGCCTGCTTTTTGCTCCTTTTGCTATATTTGCTGTTTTCTTGTTAGTCTATGTCGATAAAGGCGCATTCACCGAAATATCCAGTATTGTTTTGTCTCTTGTGAATAAAATAACGTCAGTTTACTCTTGTCATGTAGTTGTTTGTTTGCTGTATGTGGGTGTTTTTTCATATTAAAAACTCTAAGACCTGTTTTGGAGACGTAGTACATTTGCTATGGGCCATCACTGGATGTGTGAGATTGCGACAAAAATCTTTGCTTCTCCACCTATGTGCATCCTGGTCCCCCCCCCCTTCCTCCCTCTCTCTCTCTCCCTCTTGCTCTCCGCGATGGTTTATTTTTATTTCTAGGGCATGCAGCTTCGTGCTTGGGAACATTCTGAATCTTCCCAGGAAAATTCTGAATTCTCCTCAGGCTGGGAAGATTTCGAATTGTTGGGAAGATTCGGAATTTTCCCTGTAAAAATCGGAATTCCAAATATTCACGTGAAGATTCAGTTTCCCCCAAATTTCCTGTGACATTTAAATCTATTCATGTGTTGACGCTACTGTCTATGAATATTACATGTCCATGCATGTGGTGTAGAGTGGCACAGTGGTAGCGCGTTCGCTTCATGTCAAGTAAACCCGAGTTCGAACCTGGGTACAGGGGATTTTTTCCTCTCATTCTGCACTAGGCCTTAACGGTCTGAACGTGGAGTCTTTCGGATGAGACGATAAACCGAGGTCCCCATGTGCCCATGCACTTAGCATACGTTAAACCCAGTGGCAACGAAAAAGTTGTCATTTGGTAAAAATTACACACACACCCCCCCCCCCCCCCTCATCAGTGACAAAAATCGCATGGAAAAAAACCCAACTGGCTGCCACGCGCTCTCCAGGTGGGAGCAACCCGAATTTCACAGACGCCTCTGTGACTATAAAGTACCTAATAATACTGTAACTGGCATTACCTAATAATGTACCGATATGTTTGTGTGTACCAATATGTATGCTGTGTGGGCTCTCTTGTGTATGTACAAGTATCAATGCCTCTATGTATGTGTGTGTGCATGCGCGCGTGTGTGCGTTTTAAAAAGGGAGAGGAATGCAAGTTAAGAAAAGCCAGTATCAGGGACAGGAACTCTGTGTGTTGGAATGTCAATACAAACTGTTGATCATGTTGGAAACAGGGGACTGTTCAGTGTGTTGATAGAGCATGAATTGAGGTGAAGGGGTTGTGTTACATTCCTGTGCATTTTCCAATGTGTCGTTTCTGTGTGTGCAGTCTAACCTTTACCAGTATTCTTATTTTGTTGTAATATAAATCTATGTATTTTCATATGTAATACATGTATCTTGTGAATGTAAGCTTGTTCAATGCGTTTTCGTCACGGGTTCAGTCATGCGCGATTTGAGTGTTTCTGGTTTAAATTCTTCTAATTTGTTCAATGCTGTTTTATGTTTTCTTTTATTTTGTGAATATGGATTTAATTTCTTATTAAAAAATATTGTGATTTATGTTTGTTAGTCTACAATTACTTACTCAATGTATCTTGATTCACATTTGTTAGTCTACAATTACTTATTCAATGTATCTGGATTCACGTGTGCCGGTCTGCAATTACTTAATATAAGATTCACGTTTGTTTCCAGAAGTATATGTTGTATGGAAGGTTGACCCGCTTAGAATATATGTGATGCAGCACAGGAAAAGGAGGCTAAAGTCGGGCAGCCACAAGAGAGAGAAAGAGAGAGAGATTTGATTGATTGAAAAATTGTTACAAATAAACTACTAGAGATAGATGAATTCTGTTTTTTGCCTGTTAATCTGTTGTCTATGGCCTTTCTGAAAATATGAATAAGTCAAAAGTGATCATTTACGACATTAGCCTGGTTTTCCTGTGCTGCATCACATATAGGCTACATTCTATGAAAATGTAACACAGAATGTAAACTTTCTACAGCGAAATTGCAGAATGTGTACATTCAATACGAAAACTTGGGATATAAGAAAACAAAAAATTCTCTCTCTTTGATTTTCTTATAACAGAGTTTTGCTGTAGTATTAAATTAAAACATGCTTTCTTCTTTGAGGGGTAATTGCCTAAACATATCATCACAAAAGTGATAGTACATGTATGTTTAGGTAATTACCTCTCAAAGGAGAAAGCATGTTTCAATACTGTCTGGTTTCAGTTTGACCAAGAAAATGTTTACCAATTATGTTCATGTGTGTAATGTGTAAATTGTCGCAAATATTGAATGTACATTTTTCTCTGAATTACAAGTGTGGGCAAATGTTAAGATCAGCTCCCTCCGCTGTTCCATGATGAAGCTGGCCAATCAGCTTAACGGGAAAGGTAAATCGGAGGGAGCTGATTGGTCCTAACCCTAAGCCTTCACCCTGGAACAGCGGAGGGAGCTGATCTTAGCATTAGCACAAGTGTGTTTTGTGAATCATTGCTTTCATGAAAAAGTTGAGTATTACATGATTTAGTGACTGAGTGAGTCATAAAAACAGCCTCAACACTGGAAATTATATTGGATGCTTTAACATACAGTCACTTATGCTTGAACACAAACATGTACTCGTGTGCACGCACCACATACACACACACACATGAAGTTTTGCCATCAGGACGCAGGTATCGAACTCTCAAACTACAATCACGGGCACAAAAAAACTTTCATGCCACGTTCTATCCATCTCTTAAATTCATGATTCATTTTACTCAGTCTCTCTCTCAGAGTCTGTCTCTCTCTCTCTCTCTCTCTCTCTCTCTCTCTCTCTCTCTCTCTCTCCTTATTCTATCTTGTTCTGATTGAGACAGCTAGCTGACTGCAGTAATTGTTAAATGTTAATGTGTAGAGATAATATTATAATATTATCATGTGTGTGTATTGATTGTTGATGACACTGTTTTAAATGTGCACATTTCTAAGTTCATGTAATGAATTTTAATAATTATTTGATTAATGTTCTTTCAGTTATGTTGTATCTCTATCATGTTGTTGCACCTAACCTGAATTTCTCTTTTTGAACTTGATGAGTTTCCTTACACACAGAGATATTGCTTGGTAATTGTAAATGTTTATGAATGCCTTTGATTTCGACCAATTACAAGAATTTAACTCAAAGTGACCTCAATAAACAACCAAACATAACCAACTGGCCTGCAGTGTGAGTCACCATTTTTGTTTGTCGTTTGATGTTCACCTTTGACCTCTGCTCTGTTTACAGTGAGAGCTGAATGATGATGATTTTTTTTTTAGTTTCAGTTATAGAGAATCAGTTTACAGCTTTGTCTTTTGACATATTGTGAATGACTAGGACTTTCAAAATAGGTGTTACACTTAGTGCTGCAGCCTTGGGGATTAGTCAGCCTTTGGGGACAATCCCAATTGTCATCAGTCCTCACTGCCAAGAGAGTGGGGATGTACCCTGGGCAAGGTGTTTCCACCATTAACAAATTCCATCCCAGCTTTCCAAAATAGCAGTTGCCTCTTTTACTATTTGGTGGTGATAGTCGTACACGACTGACAAGCACACAACTACAGGTTAGTACGAAAGACAGGGGCAACACAAACACAGAACAGGAGCATTCACTCAGTGAAACACACCAAGCCAACATAGAGGTTCACTTGGTTTATTTTTGTTTTAAACTATTTATAGTTTTTAAAAAAACATTCACAAATCAAGATGATTTTATTTTCAAACTATCTCAGAAACAATAACAGCGCATCTAAATCACTTTTTTTTTTTAAAACTAGGGCATATTTAATAATAATAATAATGGGAATTTATATAGCGCTCTTTCTCACATGAGCTCAGTGCGCTTTACATTGATAACAAGAATATTAAAGGCAAATAAATAATGAATTATTAGAAAGTAAAATAAACATGATAGCACGCGATGTTCTCCTACTAAGTACTTCCTCTCACACACACACACACACATACACGCGTACATGTGCGCACACATACATACACACGCACGTACGCACGCCTGTATGCATGCAGGCACACACACACACATACATGCACAAACACACATGAACGCACGCACGCACACATACACACACACATTATACAAGAGTAAAATAGTTACAATATGGAATTTCTAAGAAGAAACATAGACCACATTCACATTCTCAATCAAGTTTGAATACAATACTGCAACATCAAATAAAATCATACTGCCATCGACATACCAATTACATCATCATCATATAGTAAAAAGCCAAGTGTCCGTGTGTGTGTGTGTGTGTGTGTGTGTCTGAAACACAAAACGGGCCTTATAACTCCCGCCGTTTTTCGACCGAATCGCTTCAAATTTGCTGTGAGCCCTAACGGGGCGATGGCAACGGCAACCGAGGCGGCCGTGTCATTTGCGCGGTTCGGCAAATGCGCGTTTAAAATACCCTTCTACCTCATTTACAAACATTTAAAGTTTACAAGACGTAGACATTCTACATACAACATACAAATGATAAAATAATTGTAAATACATTTTTTTACAAGATTTATGCAATGAAACGGACACCCCCACCCCCCACCTCACACACAAACACTAATCAATCATAAACATGAACATCTTCTTCTTCTGCGTTCCCAGGCCATATGGCCACAATAGGTAAGGTACGTATGTGTCCGGTTTTCAATTTTCACTGGTCTCCCCGCTGCGTACAGCCAACACATTCCGATTTCGAAGGAGCTCAAGGGAGAAAAGTTATTTGGAAAAAAAAATAATTTAAAGGTAGGAGAATGGGCCAATAAGTCAGAAAGATAGTAGATGATAGAAAGCAAAGGGAAAAGGCAGAGTCAAAGAGAGTGACAGATTAGAGGAAGTTACAAGCACAGAACTTCCAGAACGTGGGGGAACTATTTTTACGAAAGACCCCCCGGTATCCCCACAGGGAGCTATTTCATGAACAAAAATGATTTAAAATCCAAAGGATCCCCCTCCCCCTCCCTGTGCTATCCACAGATCAGAATGGACCGATATCAATGGGACAACAAGAGGCAAATTGCAGAAATTACTTAGTTACGGTCATGGTTACGGGTCTCGTTAAATCACTCATTGCTTTGTTACTAATTTGACTACACTCATTCTCCAACACTCACAGTAAACTTTAAAACAAAATAGGGGAACAAGCACTGATAAAATAGGTATCCATCGTGAGCTAGCCATGAAGAAACCCAGACATTTCATCACCCTCGTGAAACAAATTGATTCTTTTTTTTTTTTAAGTGCAGAATTAGAAATCAGAAAAAAAATTGCAATATGGAAATAGGTCAATCAATACCCGAATAAAAACGTTTTGAAAAAAGAAATGTATCCATGTGAGTGAAGAGAAACAATTTGAACCTCAGATGAAACTAGTGGAAGAGTTTTAACATATTGAAACTGCTAGATTTTAAAATAAAATATCCTCTGTCTGACCTGTGATTTTAATTCAAACCATACATTAATTACTTAATGGAATACAAAAAGAGAAAGTAACATGATTTTTGTCCAAAAAAAATGTTAACATCCATGTACAATGTGTGTAGCAATTCTCTTCACTACCAAAATAGATGTCCAACAACAAAGACTACCCAAGACTAAGTAGGGATAGGGGCCATAGGCCAAAGTAGTGGCAAATGAAAGGCAGGAGCTGTGCCGGTCGGGGTTCGCCCCGGTGAGCGCTTCGCTAGCCGGATTGGTCCAGCCTGGATACTACGTAAAAGCCTATGGCCAACTGTAATCTGTCAATACCACCAGTTTAAAAAAAATAAAATGTTAATCACTAAGTTCAAGCTCTCATTTGCGCTCTCCCAGTTTCCGTTGAGTTTATAGTCTTCATAGGCTCCTTCAACGTACTTATCCAGATCCAAACAAACAACTACACGACAAGTGTAAAGTGACGTCCTTTTATTCACAAGAGACAAAACAAAACTACTGGATATTTCGGCAAATGTGCCTTTATCAACACAAACAAACGAGAAAACCGCAAACATCAAATAAAACAAAAGGACCAAAAAACAGGCAACAAAAGGAGCACAAAATCAACAAGATAAAAAAACAATACTTGCCCTCTACAGGTTGTATCATTTACGCATTGGACTCCAAGGTCCAGGATATTTTGACCTATTGATTTTCTTGCTTCAGGACAATCTGTCCTATCACTTTTCCGACCTCGGTGCATCACGGAGCATACATGTGTGTTCTTCAATTTAACCTTTACCGGACTTCTGGGGTCGCCCACGACCCCTTGACACACAAAACATGCTATATCTCTAAAACTATTTAAGCAATCTTCATGAAATTTCATGACTTTGTCAAAAACGTAAATGGCTTTAAGTGTGTTAAATTTCATTAATGTGTATAAAATATAAATGACGTGATATGACGCGTAATTTTGATATACCTGTCCGGATGACAGGGGTCTCCCACGACCACTACTTTAAAGAGAACTGCAGTGCATTGAGTAGGGGTCGTGGGAGACCCCCGCCATCCGGACAGGGATAAACACATGGTGACTCATTGACAAGTAGGGGTCGTGGGAGACCCCCGCCATCCGGACAGGGATAAACACCTAGGAATTCGCTCTTTGCTGAGTAGGGGGTCGTGGAAGACCCCCGCCATTGTGTAGTCAAAAGCATGATCCGGTAAAGGTTAACATCCTTTTACTAAAAGTGATTCAGACAATAATACATTGTGGTGCGACTTTTGTGTGAGTACCATAAAATGCAGACTATAAGTAGCTACTTTTTTTCCTCAACTTTGGCCCATGCGGATTATAGACTGGTGCGGCTTATCTGTGGATTTTGTTTTCCATTCTACATTTATTAGTATGATTAAATCTGTTTCTGGCCACATTCTTCAGCATATTTTGAGCTTCTTTAGACTCAAAACTGGTTTTGGTAATCAATAGATTCAAATCTCATGTTTAAAGTGTCTGAGAATATTAAGTACCTACATTCTGATATGAGAATTTCTATATTTGTGTCGGTTTGTGCACATACAATCTTCTCTGAGGCTTATAGACTGGTGCGGCTTATATGTGAATAAATACCTAATATTTTGTCAATTTAAGGGATGTGGCTTATAGTCCAGTTTTTAAGGTAAGTGTGAGCGGTGTGTCTCTGAGTGCCTGTGTAAAAGTAACTGGATTACAGTCTGAAATCTAACCCCTCCCCCCCACCCCTTCCCCCCAAAAATGAAAAACAAAACTACTCTTAAAAAAGTGAACACTTAATTAAAGAAAAACACTAAGCAGACTAAAGCACTTAATAAACATCTGCAAACTGAATCAAGAATTGAAAAAAACAACTGAAACACACGTCACTGGAACATACAACAAACAAACAACTACATGACAAGTGTAAAGTGACGTTATTTTATTCACAAGAGACAAAACAAAACTACTGGATACTTTGGGCAAATCAGAAATGCGCCTTTATCCACATAGACAAACAAGAAAACAGCAAAAGGAGCAAAAAGCAGGCAACAAAAGGAGAAAAAAAATCAACAAGATAAAAAACAACAATACTTCCAGTCCAATGCTTAAATGATACAACCAAGTTGAAACCAAAGAGCAAGGCATGCATTTGTGAGCACAAATCTCGCAAAAAAAAGAAAAGAAAAGAAGAAAGTTTTGAGATGAGAGGTTGGGGACGGTGAATACGCAATTATAAATGGCAGAAGTTGGAAACAAGGGTCAGTGTGGAAGTAGGGGGTGCGGAGGGGGGGGGGGGGGGGGGTTTAGATTGTTGGGTGAAGAGAACAAATGCTAAAGTGGACACATGTAGCAGAAGCTGACACAGGGTTGTTGTTTGCCGTCGGCCTTCGGCGATTCGCTGAAAATTACAAAAAATGTCCTAAAAGTCAACCGTCCTGTCGGCCCAGTGGGCCGAAGGTTTGATTACCAAATCGGCACGAGTATGTCCGTTTTTTTATGAACAACGAAGTGTATCCGGTTTTTTTTATGAACAACGAAGTTTGCTTGCACCGCATGTGACCGAGATCAAAAAGCTAACATTGTCGCGTCATGATTTTGCTAGCACAAGGCCATTTGCCTCGTGAGAGTTGCTTCCATTGCTGCTTATGGCGGACGTTTGCCACACCGTAGTGTGAGTCTGTGTGATCTTGTTGTCCTTTAGCGTCGGTGTTTTACTGGTTTTTGATTGAAATGCCTCCCAAAAAGAAGACAAAACTTATAAGCGGGCAGTCGCTAATTTCGTTTGGGGGATCAGTTAACAAGCAAGCAGAGATCGACAGCACTTGTGACCGTGTGAGAGGGCCTAAAATTGTTGAAATTGGCCTAAGGTTTTGTGGCTGTTTAGGCCAAATGGCCTAAAGTGAAAATTTCTAGCACCATCTCTGTGACATTACATTACAATTAAAAAATGATAGAGAAAGAGGGTGGGAGGTGTGGTGGGATATGGGGGTGGGTTCGCTGCCAAGCGCATCAAACCCTGATAGATGTCACAAATCACAATATCCACTTTTTTGTTGGTCGCAGTGTATTCTTATCAAAGATATTCTAAAAAGGGTAAGATGGATTACTTAAGAGCTTGGCGAACCGGGCTGATAGAGTTATCGTTAGTGGGGCCAGTACACTTTTCACAGTGGAGGCTATCCAAAAACTCAGACCGGAACTTGAACGGAGAATTCAACTGGCCTATCGACGTGCAAAATGTGTACTGTTTCAAAGTGACATAACCAGTGTTTCTGTCCTCACTACTCATATAGGGAAAAGAGACCGGATGCTTATCTTCCCCTATACTGTCTTTGTTCTTATTCTTCTTCCCGTTGATCGGCCTCCTTCATCAAGTTGAAGATTCTGCCGATGTTGGAGAAAAAAAGAAAAAGAAAATTGATGGTCGTGCGCACAGCCAAGCCAAAGCAAGTTAGAAACAAATAATAAGTAATTAAGTAGACATAAATGATCAGAAGAACTAAATGCACAAAAACTCAAAACAGACAAAAGAGGGTGTGGGGAGATATGCAAATAAATAAAAGGTACAGTGTCCCCAGTCTGATACGCCCAGCATTAGTGGAGCTGCCGGACAGGCTGAAATGCTTTTCAACCCCCAGCAAGCTGGAGACCTAGCCAGGCCCCAACGCAGCTTAAAGCTGGGCCAGGCCCACAGTCGCCAGACCAGAAGAGAGAAACGAAGTGCACTCTTCTTCTTCTTCTTTGTTCGCTCAGACAGTTTCCTGTCACATGAGCGTTACAGATGCGTCGTGCTGACGTTATGCTCCTAACTAAGAAATAGTTAGGCCCAGCATGTCCGACTTCAGCTGAAGAAATCTTTGTAAGAATTTATAGAAAAAAGGCAGGGAGAATGGACCAGTGAGATAGAATGATAGCAGATGACAGTAAGCAAAGGGAAAAGGCAGAGTCAAAGAGAGTGACAGATTAGAAAAAGTTACAAGCACAGAACTTCCAGAAGGTGGGGGAACTATTTGTACGAAAGACCCCCCCCCCCCCCTGGTATCCCCACGGGGGGAACGAAGTGCACTGAAGTGCAGTGTCACTGGTGTTTAGTCTGCATGTGTCTCTTCAAATGCCCTGACTGAGTGAAAGTCGCAGAGCAGAGAGAACAGCTGTGAGGTTTCCGACCAATGTGGAGCAGGCGATGATTCGCTAGAGTACCGGAGTGGGTAAAACCTTTCCCACAGTCTGAACACACATAAGGTTTTTCTCCCGTGTGAATTCTACTGTGTACTTTTCGATCGCTCATCCTGGAGAAAGCTGCCCCACAGACATCACAGACATGGGGCCTGGCACTCTCATGAACTGACCGTATGTGACCCTTTAAAGTACCTGACTCTTTAAAACCACTGTCACAGTGTGGACACTTGTAAGGCCTCTCCCCTGTGTGAACTCTCTTGTGTCTTGTCAGGCCACTAGACTGAGTAAAACTCATACTGCACACATCACACACAAATAGCTTAACACCACTGTGAATCCGTTTGTGTGTCCTTAGAATGCTGAATTTAGAGAAAGACTTTCCACAAGTATCACACACATGCTGTATGTTCTTCTTTCCACCCTTATCACCAGTATGACTGTCATCAAATTTCTTTTTGGGTGTTTTTCTGTTGCCATGGCTATCTACCTCCTTATCTATGTCTGTGTTGCTACAGTTACCAGCATCACATCTGTCAGGTGTGGAGGACCCAGGTAACACCATGTGCAATTTATCTCCATGAACTGATGCCAGGTGGAGTTCCAAACTGCTGACCAGCACAAAGGCAGCAGAACAATGCTGACACACACGACCTCTTTTCAGAGACAGCAGTGACCCAGAAGTGTTGTCAGACATGGGCTGTGCTGTGCTGTAGACAGCTGAGGGCTGATTTGGTGAGTCTTCCTCCATGGACCATGCTGATTCCTGCTCCTGTGAAAATAAAGATTGCAAAATTACCTTAAAAATCCTTTCACAACACAGGATTCCCCATTTCGATATGGTTATATCACTGTGTACAAAAACAAAGAAACATAAGTCAAAAGACATCACTTCATGTGAGGAATGGAAAACTTAATATTTCGGTCATTTCAGGTCAAATTGCATCATTGTTTGCTCATTTAGCGTCACCATCGTTGTTTCATCTTTGCAAATTGTTGTTTTACAGCTTTGTTAGATGATGCAGCTTGTCTTGATCAATGGGTAAGTCCAACATATCGAAGTTAACCAATTTTGACTTATGCTTGTTTTGTGCGTGCGTGCTTGTGTGCGCGAGTATGTTTGTAATTCACAATGATACACATCCGTAGTCCAGAAATGTTCAAACACTTAAAACAGTAATATTGTTACCATTTCACGCTAAGGGTTCTCTTCCAGCCTCCCTACCCCCCCCCCCCCCCCCCCCCCCCCTCTCTCTCTCTCTCTCTCTATTTCTCTCGTTCTCACTCTCAGTGAGTCCATTCTTCTCTTTTCTTTCTTTTACTTGACAGATTCAGGGCTCTTGTCTGTTCATAAGATGTTGACGTCTGACCCACACACGCCTCAAACCAATCATGACCAACATACTTAAGTACTTTGCCAGCTTCTTGCTTTTGAATTTGGATAAACCTAGTAGGCAAAGGCCTGGAACAACATGATTGTGCTCAATGCCTAGTGACTCCACTGAGGGCATGATGAAAAAAAGCTTTGTCAGATTATTCTTTAACTCTCAATAAAGATATTTTTGACTTGACTTGACTTGACAATGATGACAATCAGAACCTGCTTCTGGCAATGGAAAGCAGAGTGGCATGTACTTTTGAAATGTAGCCTCATAGCATGTTTGCATAAATGGGTCAAAAGTGTGGAGACTTCCACAATGAAGGCCTTTGAGTTGCCGTGATCAATGAGACAGAGGTCAGGTTTGTACTGATTTGCGTTGTTGCCAACAGGAACAATGCGGTTGTGAAAGACCTTAACAAATTCATAGATACATAGTATACATACATACCGTATTTTACGGACTATAAGGCACACCTGATTAAAAGCGCACCCTCCAAATTTTACACACAATTTTGATTTTGTTATTATATTTTCTTACTATATTAGTAGTCACATTACATGGGTGCTCCTGGGAAATCAAAAAAAATCCTGCAAGGGGGCAGCCCCGGCGGAGTGCAGGGGCAGCGCACACACACATTTACTCTCTTTTTTCACCCCTCTACTGGCTCTAGACTAGTACAAGTGCTACATTCCTTTGAATATAGCAAATGCTTATATAGGCCCTTTTAATTGTACTACAAGTGTGTGTCGTGTGTGTGTGTGTGTGTGTGTGTGTGTGTGTGTGTGTGTGTGTGTGTGTGTGTGTGTGCGTGTGCGTGCGTGCGTGTGTGTGTGTGTGTGTGTAAGAAAATCGTTGCTTCTCAAATTCTCATAATCCGGCGACGCCGGCTCTAAGCAATTTAAAAATCCTGCAATTCAGAACATCGTGTAAGAAGGAGCATCCATGACATTATAAGGCACAGGGGTCTCAGTCCAGAAAAAAAGTATTGCCTTATAGTCCGTAATATACATTCATTTATGCATACAGACTGACAAACACTCCCACATGCACACTCACTACCTTCTAACAACATATTTTAATTCTGTTTTATATAAACCCTACCAATTAGCGAAACGAACATAAACATACAAGTGCATACCGTATTTTACGGACTATAAGGCGATACTTTTTTTTCTAGACTTAGACCCCTGCGCCTTATAATGTGACTAATAACATGGTAAGAAAAAATCAGAACAAAATTTGAATTTCGTGCCAAATCTGGGGAGTGCGCCTTAAAATCAGGTGCGCCTAGGCTAATAGTCCGTAAAATACGGTAATTACTTAGTAACGACTTTGTGTTATGATCGAAACGGATTTTAAATAGGAAGTAAAACAGCATCAACTCTAGTCTTTTGACAGACAGACTGGTAAGTCAAATCTGGTTTAAATACTGTCCTGGCAATAAAACTCACAATCAATCAATCCAGTCAATCCAAATTTATTGTCTTTAAAAAGATAAAGAAAATCTTTGTCTGGCATGCACATAAAACAAACATAATAACACCATTTAGAAACTCTCATCCAAAATCAAAATTTACGCACATTTTTACTTATATAAATATACTATCCAAAATAAACACTAGGAAGCACACACACACACACACAAACATACAAATGCATACCATATTTTACGGACTATATTAAGGCAATACTTTTTTTCTAGACTTAGACCCCTGAGCCTTATAATGTGACTAATAACATGGTAAGAAAAAAATCAGAACAAAACTAGTACACAGGTAGATAAACAGGGACACACACACTCTCTCTTCCTCTCTCTCTAGTGTAGAGTGGCACAGTGGTAGCGCGTTCGCTTCGTGTCAAGTAAACCCGAGTTCGAACCTGGGTACAGGGGATTTTTTCTCTCACTTTGCACTAGGCCTTGCGGTCTGAACGTGGAGTCTTTCGGATGAGACGATAAACCGAGGTCCCGTGTGCTCATGCACTTAGCACACGTTAAACCCAGTGGCAATGAAAAAGTTGTCATTTGGTCAAAATGTAACCCCCTCCCTTCCTTCCTCATCAGTCACACAATAATCGCATGCAACAAAAACACACACACACAAAACACAATTGGGTAACTCTCCTGAAAACTGGGTCATTGTGACCTATCCTATTTATTAAACAATAAAAAATCAAATCAAACAATGAGATATCATTCATTTGTGTATTTCAGCTCTAAATAGTTGTAAGAATCAGATAAAATGTTTCTTTTAGCTGTGCATGTACCAAAATGTGTTTAATAAACAATTTTGTCTTAAAAAATGGGCATTTTCAGTGCTTAGTTTTGTGACATGCCCAACAGTCTTGCATAAAGTTTCTATTTTTTCAAAAACCACAAAAGATTCTGCACACATATGCATGCACACTCAAGATGAGTAGTAGTCCTTCCTTTATAGTAACAATTTTGTGGATTTTACCAAAAAGTGTGTTTTAAAATAACATTTTAAATACCAGGTAGCGCTGACAACATGTGGTGTCCTCAAATATAATAAAAAATAATGCAGATTTTCTTTGCTTCAACAATCTCTAAGACCCATTTTTTTCTTATTTAGTTATCAAAAAACATATTGTTGACAATGTATGTGCATGAACAGTAAATATAATTGTTAAATAGATTTTTTACAATTTTTTAAAAATCTTTGGTCATTGTCGTGTCCACAAAATGTGTTGTCAGCGCTACCTACATAATTAAAATTTTCACCTAGGGACTTCTTCTGCCCAAGTCAAAAGTTTACTACTTTCAAACAACTACTAAAGATCATTATTCATACAAAGTTTCAAATGTGTGGGATGTTTTGATTGGTCAAGAGAGCACAAAAACAGTATGGTGTCCACCCCTAAAAGGCCCGTTGTCAGCGCTACCTGGCCACTGAATGGGCCTTCTATGTGTAGAATAGCTTGTTCAGAGTTAAGTTCTTAACCATAAGGCCAAATTTGCCAATACAATACACATTTATTCTTGTAGCAGACATATCTTTCAATTCACAAGAAATTTAATTCATACAATTTTCTTTTAGTGGATGGATGACAATGGCGTCCTTGTTGTTGTCTGTGTTGCCCACAATTTTTTTCTCAAATTTAAATCTTATTCTTTTTTTTCTATCATTGGATACATATAAAAGTCTTCATTTCAAAGTAATCTGTAAGTTAAAAGTGATAAATGCACCGTAAAGTCTGTTTAAGTAGGTAAAATCATGTAATGATAATGGAGGACACCATGTTGTCAGCGCTACCAGTTGGTGTCCCTGTTGTCAGCGCTACCCAGAAATTATTTTTGTTATTAAGCTCTTTATATTTTACTTTTTTTTCTATCATTGAAAACATGTCTTCATTTCAAGGTAATCTGTAAGTTAAAAGTGATAAATGCACCATAAAGTCTGTTTAAGTAGGTAAAATTATGTAATGTAGGACACCATGTTGTCAGCGCTACCAGTTGGCGTCCCTGTTGTCAGCGCTACCCAGAATTTTTGAATTTTTATTAAGCTCTTTATATTGTAAATTACCGTATCTATGGGTTATTCCTGGTGGTAATGAAACTATTCTAACACATCCGCTATGAAAAATTGTCATTTTGAGTGGTGAGACATTATATAACAACATTTTGATATGAACTATGGTAATGTGCATAGATGACACAAACCAACACTAGTATTTAAACACATTTCTTTTGTATTATTTTGCAAATGAAACCATTTGTAAGTCTTTATTTCAAGAAAGTCTGCCATGTTAAAGTGATAAATGCACCATAAAGTCTATTTAAGTGGGTAAAATTATATAATGGAGGACACCATGTTGTCAGCGCTACCAGATGGTGTCCTGTTGTCAGCGCTACCCAGAAATTTATTATTTTAAATTTAACACTTATTTTTTAATTGTCAAATTAATGGAATATCAGAGATAATAATGAAACTATTCTAACACATTTGAAATAAAATAAATGGCATTTTGAGTGGCACGACATTATATAACAAAAAATAAAACAATCAATTATGGTAAGATCCAAAGACGGTATAAACCAACACCAATATTAAACTTTAAAAAAAAAATGTTTTTAATGAAATCATTCATAACTCTTTATTTCGAGACAGTCTGTTATTCTAAAGAGATAAATGCATCATAAAGTTTATTTAAGTTGATGAAATTATGTAATGAAGGACACCGTGTTGTCAGCGCTACCAGCTCTGGACGCATATAAATAAAGTCATAAAACCCAGCAACGATAGCCTTGACTGATTTTGTTTTCATGTCATAAGAAAGTTGATTCATAAAGCTACTCTATGCATGCATTTTCTGTTCAATTTGCCCAATTTTATTTTTTGGCTTCTATGTCACATATTGGACCAGTTTTCAGGAGAGAGACCCAATTGGGTGACGCGCCTCTGGCTGTGACGCGCTCTCCAGGTGGGAGCAACCCGAATTTCACAGACGCTTCTGTGACTATATTGTACCTAACCTAACCTAACCTCTCTTCCTCTCTCTCTCTCTCTCTCTCTCTCTCTCTCTCTTCTCTCTCTCTCTCTCCCTCTCCTCTGTATCTGTCTCTTTCTCTACATCAAGCAGAAGAATAGTACCAACCAGTCTGTAACTACTCTCAGTCCACTCAGGGAATGGCAGAGGCTCTCCGTGAACTGACGCCAGGTGGAGTTCCAAACTGCTGACCAGCACAAAGGCAGCAGAACAATGCTGACACACAAGACTTGTGCTCAGAGACAGCAGTGAGTCAGAAGTGTTGTCAGACATGGGCTGTGCTGTGCTGTCACCTGCAAATAATTATTTTTCTACACAGATAATCTTGTCTACTTTTATCATCATTTCACATTAGAGTTTATTTTACATCACCAGTTTTAGTTTTTTTATTATCAGTTCTGAATTATATTACCGTATTTTTCTGACTATAACTATAAGGCGATACTTTTTTCCCTGACTGAGCCACCTGCGCCTTATAACATGACTACTAAAATAGTAAGAAAATATAATAACGGAATCTGAATTTTGCGCAAAACTTGGGGGGGGGCTTATAATCAGGTGCGCCTTATAGTCCGAAAAATACGGTACACATAAAAAAATAATCATTACAAACAATTCATTTTTTTTTTAATTCCAAAATGTCTGGACCAATAAACACAGACAAAAGCTAATGGTAAATGAAACTCCCCTTTGACTTGTTTTCACACAAGTTTGGTTTCCATGAACACACACTCTTTGTCATTGCACCTTGATGTCTGTTGAAGATGGTCAAAGTTGTTTGATGTCCTACAGTGATGTCCTACAGTGCACACACACACACACATACACACACACACGCCGCTCCCAGGGACCCCCATTTGAGGGTCTATGAAGCACTAAAATTCTACAGGACCCTCTAAAAGAATGTGCTGGGGGTCCCAGGGATGCACTAGAAAAATTCTTTTTAGCATTTGCAATGCCACTGGGACCCTCTATCCTGCCTCTAGGACCCTCTATACTTAAGTGAAAGAGTCATTGGGACCCCTTGTTATGCGGGACGATTGGGAGCCCTGCATGCACGCACACATACAGACACACACGCGCATGCACACACGTGTACACACACACACACACAGAGCCACATACATGTATACACTGTTCCCTATGTTACAACATGTCTGTTCACTGACCTGAACTCTGGTGCTCTGTAGTCCACTGAAGTGCTGAGTCATCAGATTCATCCAACTCTGTGTTGAAGTTGACCTCTGACATCGCTACTTCATCTGGGGATGCCATTGGGTCACAGTGCCTGAAATCACACAACACACAAGGAACTGTGATGGGAATAGTTTTTCATCAGTTTTGTGCATGGAGATTTTCCTGGTTTCTATTTCCTGTTTTTGTTCAACACTTTACCTGTGATTCAATCTTTGTCTCTTTTTCCTACTATCCACATGGTAAATACTTTTAAAGTTTAACTATAAGCATAATCTCTACCGATATACAGCAACAGCCTATTTAAATCTGCCAGGATATAACAACTACATACTTAAAAGAAACTTTCTTTTCTTCTCCAAGGTGTGTATTCCACTAAGGCGGTTACATCAGCGTAACCGCCTTAGTGGAATCCTTGCCCCTTCCTCACCCATTGCACCCAAACCATTTCTACTTTTTACCCCCTTCTGCCCTTTAAAGACCCACCTTACTTAGACTTAGAGTGTTGCTCTAATTTGTGTCAAAATCATGGGTTTCACATGTTTTCCCTCTTATACATAGCTGGTAAGAAATCTTGTTTTGACTCCCATACAAATGCCCCCAAATTGAAAACAAAACAATTTTAAAGAGCAGCCTCAATTTGAAGTTGGGGACATTTGCATGTGGGTCACAGTTACCCAGAAAACAACAAGGGACTTAAATGTGGTGCGTCAGTGCGTGCGTCAGTGTGTCTTTAAGTAACACACCTCCCCATCCCACCTCTTTTTGAGCTGATTATCTGGGCAGCCAGTGCTTTTCATGAACCTGTGTAGTGTCTTTTTTGTCTTTTTTTTGCTGTCCCATCTTCTGGGCCGTACATTGTCATTGCTCCCACACCACTCATTCAGAATCCCAATTGGCAGCCACAGCTCGGCTTGTTCAGGTCGCAGAATCCGAGACCAGCAGTCCAAGGGGAGTGAATCTATGTTAGGCCATCAGGAGGCAACCAACCGAGGAGACACTGCACTGCTGCTGAGTCACTTCGGTGGAGTTCAGTGGAGCCTGTTCAGGACACCACCTACTAAGCCCCCTAGCGTGAGTGAGGTCCTCTGAGGGCGTCACCATGACCGTCCACTGACAGCTCCCTCGAACACACTGATCCCCATGACTTTGACCCGAAAGCACCAAGGCATAGACTGGATTGGAAACCGAAACTGAGGTCACCATGAGAGCAGGGTATGCAAAGCCACAGAATTTGAGACATTTTTCTTTTTAATGATTGATGGAAATGAAGCGGATGACTATGATGATGCTATGGAGTTCTGTATCGGCCTGAGACTATGTGACAGGACTGTATTCTATGCTTCCTTTCATAATGATATTCCGGCGTTAACCAGGCCCGAGAACTACAGACACCTGCAGTGTTGGTCTTGAAATTAGAGCAACACTCTCAGTAATCGCATCTGTTAAGCAGATGAAGCTCGACTGTGTGGTTTCAGTCTTCCCATTGAGCCCATAGTCACTCACTCTGGGTAGGAGTCGGTACAGGACTGAAAAAAACCTGGCCTCTGATGAGATTCGAACCCGTGACCTCCCAGCCAGTAGTCTGTGATGCTAAGACAACAAAAAAAAAATGTCTGTTTCCGGTAACCCGACCGAGCCTAGTTTTAGCTGCCGACCCTAATTTTTTGGGGGACGAGTTTCAACAAAAAAGAAAAAAGAAAAAAAAGAAGCAATTTGAGCAGACGATGCAAGGGAAACAACCATTGCACTCTCACTCAGCGTAGTCAAGCCAGGACCGTTACTCGCGCAGACTTTCGTGATCAACATCCGCCAACACAATGGCGGGCGCAAGGCACGCGATTGCCATTTCTATGTCTAAATGCGATCATGCGGATGCAGTGAAATCAACTGGTACATTTCCATCAGCGTACTTATGTGAAAAACAGTCAAGTGGTAAAGATAATCTGTTGATTGATACTCACATTCACATGTTTCAGCAAATACGGCAAAAATCTTGCACCGCGAAGATTTTTTTTTTTTTTTTAATTGGAAAGTCTACCTTAGTACATACCTACCCTATTTTTGTTGGCCATGTTCTCGGAAACAGACATATTTTTTTATTTGGCCTAACCACTACGCCCCATGCAGTGTCTTTATTCTTGAACCCCATTGACCTTCCCCGAGAATAAATGCATCATACTGATTCATAGTCATCAAGGGAACTGGTCGTTTCGTACCCAAGACATTTCGTACCCTGGACGTTTCGTACCTATTTTTCGTTGGTATAGGGTTAGGGTTAGGGATAGGGGTAGGGGTAGGGTTAGGGTTAGACAATAGATGGTCTTTTCTTTTGCCACAAGCATCTATTTTTTTGTCAAAATCATCTCTCCTGTCTTTAAAAAACGACTAAAATTTGGTACGAAACGTCCAGGGTACGAAAAGTCCAGGGTACGAAACGACCTGTAACCATCATCAAAGTGCTGATGCCAAATGCTGAAAGAAAAGAGAAGTATCTTAGAGTTAGAACCTTAGAACTTCTTTTTAACCAGCCTCCTTCATGAGGTATCTCTCAAGCCTTACTATAATACACCTCCACTTCTTCCCAACAAGAAAATATTACACACCCTGACCCCCTCCCCTTCCCATACACACCCACCCTCAAAGAATACATTGAACATCAACAAACCCCCCTCCCCCCTATCAAAAAGGAACATCAGGAACATTCACTGTCTCAATGTCTGAAAAGAAAAGTAAAACCTATACTAGTACTAGGCATTGTCTCACCTCAAGCTCAGAGAGAAATACTGCTTCTCGCCTGGCCTCTGATCCCCAGAGGATACAGAACCAGCTTGAACTGCAGTAGTGTCCTCAGTCCATGTCACAGTTTTCACTGGCTGAGATGGAGAAGTAGCTTCAGCAGCATGACACATAGCGACGCAGGTCTCCAGATTCAGATCAGCTTCTTGCAACAGTCGCTTTCTGGTAGAGCCGTCTTTGATGCCTAAGACAATTCTGTCTATCAAAAAACTGTCTTTCAAGCAATCACAGAAATTACACCTTGAAGCAAGAGAGCGCAGAGCAGCAATGTAGTCTTCTATGCTCTCATCAGGCTTTTGATCTCGTTTGTTGAACACATATCTTTGATAAGTTCCGCTGGTCCTTCCAAGGAAATGGTCGTCAAATGCAGTGATGATGTTGTCGCCAAAGTTAGCTGCTGGAAACATTCTGTTGTACAAGGCCAATCCCTCTTTGCCCAGTGTGTGGAGAAACAAAGCTCTTTTGCACGCCTCTTCTTCATCGTTCAGTCTTGTATCGATGCAGTAATTGCTCCACATCTGCTTAAACAATTTCCACCCGTCTCCACCTTTCTTCACATCTAAAGGTGGAGGTGGCTTTACAAGAGCCACTTGACGAAGTGTGTTGGAATGAATTTGAATGAGTTCCATTTTGTCCCCGTTGATGCACAAACGCCAATCAGGGTCAGAAAGAACCGCTCTTTCCATTAATAAATTATCTCCCTTTAATGGTACAAAACATGGGGGCATTTCACAAGGGCTAACGTTGCGTTGCGCTCGCTCAGCTCGGCAAAAAACGGTCTAAGAAACACCCTTCGTTTGCCGATAGTTCGCGTGACGTTTTGTTCTTGCCAAATGAGAACAAGTGGCTCTTCTTAATACATTCTTTCTTGCTTCTCTATATCATATCAGATGTACGGCTTTTTCAAGTCATTTGTGATTGATTGTTTTTCCGTTGTTGTTTTTGTTGGTGCTTTTTAATTGTTTTTTTAATATTATTCCGGCGCAACCAAGCGCGGCACCGTATTGCTTCTTACATTTAAATAATAGTAAAATTTATCTGGAAGCTATAATCCTCCCAGTGTCTATCTATCATGTTTTTAAAACTATTGAGTGTTCCTGCAGTTACTTATTACTGGGTAAGGAATTCCAAGGATTAATAACTCTGTTAGTGAAAAAATGTGCATAGGTATTAGTCCTGGTAAATGGCTTGTTAATCTTCAAGGGATGGCCTCTGGTAATGGAAGTATTAATTGCGAACAAATTGTTAGTAGTTTGACTGGCATAGTACTTATGTAAGATTTTAAACATTTCACCTCTTAGCCGGCGGTATTCTAAACTTGGCATATTTAGAGTTTTAAGTCTCCCTTCGTAATTACAGTTTTTTAATCCAATGATTTGCTTAGCCCTTCTTTGAACATTTTCGATTAAGGTTATATGTTTCTTAAGTTTTGGGCTCCAAACCGCATTACCATATTCTAATATCGGTCAAACCAATGCTTTAAAAAGAGGAACCATTATTTCTTTGGATTTAAACTGAATGAAATGTGATATCATACCAGAACTTTTATTAGCTTTTTTGACAGTAGTAGTAATATGCTCTTCAAAATTTAGGTTTATATCCACAAAGACCCCCAGATCTTTCTCGACCTCACTAGGTTCAAGATCACAATCATCAATTTTATAACTATTGTTAGGATTATTTTTACCTATGTGAAGTATTTTGTATTTTTTACTATTGAACTTTATTACAAACTCTTGTCTGACTGGTAAAAAAAAAAAAGTATTATTTTAACCAAACTTTAATGGACCAATCAACAACTAGAAATGTATTAACATAACGCAAGTCACGTGATAGTTCCGGATAGTTTGCTGCTTGCTCGCTTGCTGGGAAGAACAAAACGCCACGCGAACTATCGGCAAACGAAGGGTGTTTCTTAGACCGTTTTTTTGCCGATTTGAGCGAGCGCAACGCAACGTTAGCCCTTGTGAAATGTACCCCATAAACGTCATCCAAAGGGAGTTAACCCTCTTACCAGGAAATTTCGTGAAGAAAGAAAGGCAGAAGTGTGTAAATTGTTCTGCTACAGAACTGAATGTAGTGTGAGTAGTCTATAGCTTTTTGACTCAATAATTTAACAAGAAGAGGATCTGAGTATGCACAAATTCATATCTTATTCTTTACCGATGGTTTTTACATCAATTTAGAGGGTTTGTCAGTAGGGAAGTCTAGGGAAGATAATCATAATGTATTGGATGGAAAGAGCAGCCTTCACTGGCTTCAGTGTCTTAGTATAGTTGTGCAGCATATATAGGCCGCGAGGCCTGTTACTGATCTTTTGATCAAGAAACTAACTAGCCTAACTTTGGGCTACAGTCTAGCAATCTTTTCATTGCTCTTATTTCTGCGACTGTTCACACGGCGGTCTGCAGCAGGCACACTGGGTGACTGGCTGTGGCACGCAGCGGGTGACTCATGTTGCTACAATACATATAGTCCTCGAGGACCTTGTCTATTCTGTTCTTGAAACTGCTTAGTGACCCGGCATTCACAATAGCACCATCAAGATTGTTCCTTGTGTCCACTGCTCTCATTGTGAAGAAGTTCTGTCGCAGGCTTGTGTTGCAAAAGGTTAAAATCATGTCCTCTTGTAAACCTTAGTGTACTTGCTTTCGACTCCCCCCCCCCCCCCCTTTACTTCCATTCTCTTTGCTCCCCCCCTCCCCTCTCTCTCTCCTGCTTTTCTTGCTAGAGTTCTATCTCCTTTTTTCTTTTTTTAAAAAGTTATTTTTACGTAGATGAAGTGCATATGTCATATAGTGACCAATTTTTAATTCTTACGTCTTCTTTGTTACGTAGAACTTTATAATGCTTACATCAAGTCCATGGTTGGTGTTCGTCAAAGGAGAAATCCGAAATATCACCAGGCTTCAAATATCGACGTTTGGGGTGTATTTTCTTTCTACATCATTCTCCTTTCATATTAATAATTATAGATTATTGTGAATGATGAGCGTGTGTGTGTGTGTGTGTGTGTGTGTGTGTAAATATTCAAATATGTCATCTAAATAGATCTTGTGTGTTTTTCAGAGTTGAGCAATGTGGAAACAAAACAATACTAAAAACCAATCTTATGTTGTTTTTTTGTTTGTTTTTAATAGAAAATAAGGATATTCTTGCATTCATGTAACAAACCACATTTTCTTTACTACTTTGTTACAGACCAGTACAAGGAACCTGAACTGCAGACACAATGGACGGAGTTAAAGAAGACGTCATAGAAGGAGACTGTACTCCTCGGATGGACAGTGGCGTTGTGGTGGTCAGTACAATTCTTCAGGCTTTTCACTTTACCTTTTCAGGCCTTTCTAATGAAGACATGGGGATAGTTTCAGGAGAAGGTATAGATGTTTTCTTTTTAATATCTTCAATTAGTTGCTCTGTCTGTGTCTGTTTATGAGTGTGTGCATGCATGGGTGTAGATGTAGAGAATGTATAGGTGTTTTCTTTTTAATATCTCCAATTAGTTGCTCTATGTGTGTGTGTGGAGGGTGCTCTTGCTTGTATATAATGTGTGGTTTGTGTGTGTATTAGATAGAGTAATTTTGTGTTATATGTATGGATCACTGTGTCAGTGTGTGTATACATGTCTGTTTGTGAGTGTGTGCATGTATGGAGGGTGGGTGTACATCTGTCTTTTTCAGTGTTTGTCTGTCTCAGTATTGCTATATTTGTGTGGTGTTGGTATCATTGAATTATGCATTCGTTTTGTTTATTAGAAGCAGGAACCAGCATGGTCCATGGAGGGAGGCTCGCGAGATCAGCCCTCAGCTGTCTACAGCACAGCACAGCCCATGTCTGACAACACTTCTGGGTCACTGCTGTCTCTCAACACAAGCAGTGACAGACTGGTAAGTGGGATTTTGTGGAACATTTCTGTTGTGTTTTACTTTTACATTCATAAGTAGAAATTGGGGGTGGGAAGGAGGGGGGGGGGGGGGTAGAAAGAGGAGAGAGGCATAGAGATGGGATTGTTTACCTCTGTGGTTGTTTAGCTGGCAGCAACTTAGTCAGGTTTGACTTTAGTCTTTGTATTGGTAACAAGATTAACAGTTTTTACTTGCAGTGCAGATGACATGCTTCTGGGTTCAATGCACCTGGTAATGTCATATTATTGCAGCAGTACAAGATTCACTGGAAGCTGGTGTGTATGACTTGGACACAAGGCTTTGGTCAGAATGTTTTGCACCAAAGACTATTTTCTTTCTTTCCTTTTTTTAATTTTTTTATTTGTTTCTTTTTTCTTTCTTCTTCCTTCCTGTTTTTCTTTCGTTAGTAGGAATTGAATATAATTGCAATGCATGCTTCTTTTTTTCTTTTCCTGTTTTTTTATTTTTCCCCTTCTACCCTTCTTTTTATGTTTTCTTTATTTCTTCCCGTTTACCCTTCTTATCTTTTCTTTCTTTCTTTCTTTATTACAGATGTCCTTGCCACATGGGAGACTGTCCTCAGAAGAGATGGACCATGTCAGGAAATATTCTGCACACTCTGAAACTGAGTTTGTTTTGGTGAGTAATTAACGATACTGTCCTGTGGAAATATTCTGCAGACTGACACTGAGTTTGTTTTGGTGAGTAATTAATGATACTGTCCTGTGGAAATATTCTGCAGACTGACACTGACTTTGTTTTGGTGAGTAATTGACGATACTATCCTGTGGAAATATTTCAGACTCACTGAGTTTGTTTTGGTGTGTAATTGATGATACTGTCCTGTGGAAATATTCTGCAGACTATGACACTGAGTTTGTTTTCGTTAGTAATTAACAATTCTGTCCTGTGGAAATAGCAGAATTAACCCCTTCTGTCCGACCCATATCTACTGCAGGCGGTGTGATGTCATTGATGATGTCATAACTTTTGATGTCTTAAGTCTGGAATGCTAGAGTACTAAGGGGTGAGGAAGGGGGTTGCGTACCCCTTAAGGCATTATCGTAATATGACGTCAATTTGTGGATCTCCAGTTCGATATTGGAAAAGACTTAGATCACCAGCGTCTGTTAAAATGTTTCTGCTTCCACTGTATCAACGCTCTGCTTTGTAACTGAAACCGTTTTCTAGAAGCAAACAGATTTCTGAAGACTGTGACAAATTGGTCATTGCGTATCGGTACGTCTCAGTGCGCACCCTACATACGGGTGTTGCATTTTTATCTATATACACTTATATGTAACCATAGCAACTTTCACCCCAGTCCAAGTGAGGAAGGAAACCTTAAATAAAATGAGTAGATTCAGGTTGTACCTTCTAACTGCATTTAAGTTGGTCTCTTTTGGTTGAAAAAATGGAAGCTGGAAGAAATAAACGTCATTGGAATAAATGATGCAATCATGATGCAATTTCTTTACGATTTCAAGCACTGACCCAGCCAGCACAAAGACTCGTCAGTACTCTAGTTCTACAACAGTCAGCAGAGATATATATCCAAACCATTTTCTCAGATTAAGTCTACAAATACCTTTTTAGTTAAAATAATAATCTTTCATATTATAGTACCACCCGTTTTTTTAAGGGGGTGGGGTGGGGGTGAGTGATGGGTTTTTTTCCTGTTCTGTCTTAAATCAAAACTTCTCATCTTCTTCTTCTTCTTCGATCGCTCAGACAGTTTCCCGTCAATTATGAGCGCAGATGTGTCATGCTGCCATGATGCGCCTAACTAAGAAATAGTTAGGCCCAGCAAGTCCGACTTCGGCTGGAGGAAATCTTTTTGAAAGTGTTTATTGATTAAAAAGGGCAGGAGAATGGACCGGAAAGGCAGAAAGATAGTAGATGACAGTAAGCAAAGAGAAAAGGCTGAGTCAAAGAGAGTGACATATTAGAGGAAATTACAAGCACAGAACTTCCAGAAGGTGGGGGAACTATTTATACAAAAGATCCCCGGTATCCCCACGGGGGGGGGGGACTTCTCATTAGTTCATAGTATTCAAGCATCCTTGGTATTCTACAATTAGAGTGTAAAGTTACAACCCCTGTGTGCACTTCAGGTCTTTTTGAGCAACCTTCAAAGAGGTTGAGAAACCAAGGAGACTAAGGCCGTGTACACACCACATAAGCGGATATTCCATGCGGAAACCCGTGCGCAATCCATAAATAAGTGGGAAAAGATTTGCGCACATGTCCGAATTTCCCCTATATGCGTAAACTTTTATCCTTCTTTCTTCCACTTATTTAGGGTTTTCCGTACGGAACGTATGCGTCTAATGTGAACCCGGCCTTATGCTAGCCATAAACAATCCCTGTTCCCCCAACTGTGTATTCTTGATCGCCACACTCACTTTGCTCTGGTTTCCTAGAAATCAAACCGTCAAATCGGCGATTCCTCCTTGGTGGAGGTGCTGAAAGTCAAATTCTTTCCACCCAAAGAGAAGGCATGCGCCGTTTCTTTTCTAATGGCCGCCAAATCGTTTGACGACAATACAAGCCTTTTTATTTTATTTTTAAATTTTTTTTATACAGTTTATCTAAAGGAGTTTCACTCACAACAAAGGAAACAGCTCTTCTTTTTTTTTTACTGCACTACAAAGAAAGAAAACACTTCAACCACAATGAGTGACCTCCACCCACCCCATCCAAAATGGCTACTCTCTCCGGCATCTCCACCAAGGAGGAATCGCCGTTTTGACGGTTTAATTTCTAGGAAACCAGAGCAAAGTGAGTGTTCCAATCCTTGAAAATGCTGTCTTTCTGGTGATCTCGACGTGTTTCTTGCAAAAACTCATCCGTCAGGGTGCACCTTTAAGACACCATGTGTGAGACATTCTCCCATCCCCAGCTTAAAAACCACCTCTGTGTCTAGCAGTTATTGTATTGACTTTGTGCCCATTCCAAACAGACACCACAAGAAATTTCTCCTAACATAACCTCCAACACCTTTTAGTGATTTTTGGGATGGACAGAGGAGGTGTTTTGATTCTTCTACTTGGGAGAAAACGCCGCCAGAAATATATGCTTTGATGTTGTATAATCTTGTCTAGTGAAGAATAAACACCCTTTCAAGTTCTGCCAAACAGATCACAAAAAGGTGTCCTGTAGTGTTGATGAGAGAGTGAGAAAAAGGAAAGGACAGAGAGAGAGAGGGGGGGATGGGTGGTGGTGGTGGATTATGTGAATGGATGTTTAAATGTTGCCGAGCGGCAGTCATGTCTCCATGTTAAGGGTGTGCACCCCACTAATTAAGGGTGTGCACCCCAATAAAGGAGGGATGTAATACTAAGAGTAGAAGACATTGCAACATAAAATGTAGCATGTGGGATTTAAATGTCGCCGAGCTGCAGACATGTCTCCATGTTAAGGGTGTGCACCTCACTGATTAAGGATGTGGACCCCAGTAAAGAATGTATAGACCTGTCTATCACCCAAAGGACCCAAGGAGGATGGGGATTTAAATGTTGCTGAGTGGCAAACATGTCTCAGTTTTACGGGTGTGCACCCCGGTAAAGGATGTGCACTCCATTCAAGGGTATGTATGTGTATCACCCAAAGTTTGCAAGGAGGTCGGGGGCTAAGATTACAGGCGGGGGCTGAGATGTTATGGGGAGGGGAGGTAGGAGGTGGGGCATGTCAAAGGTCAGGGTCAATGTCAAGAGTAGTGGGTGGCCATAGGTCACAGACTTAAAGATGTAGGCCTTGTAAGTGTCAAATTTATGTTTTAACATTATGTTTCACGTTTTTGCATTTACAGGCGGAGCTAAGATGTGAGGGGGCAGGGGAGGTATTGGGCAGGTACAGGGCGAAACAGGCAAAGGACATATCTGGTGCCCGGCGATGCTCTTGTTTTATTTCTGAGTTTTTACTTTGTTTACACAGTGGAAAACATTCTTCTATGCACTTATGTATTGTGTCTTCCCTGCCCAGTCCCGTGTCTACTACAGTGTGTGTGATGTCATTGATGATGTCGTAACTTTTGATGTCATAGTCCTGGAATGATGTTTTTTGGATTAAACAAAAAGACATATATGTCTACACCTTTTTTTCAGATTGAGTCTAACGTGCCTCTTTTAAATTTCATAATACAAAACTTGATAGTTTCTCTGTTTTCTCTGGCAGTGAAGGGTTTAACATATTTTTTAATGTTTATTTTCACAGAAGCTGGAACCAGCATGGTCCATGGAGGAAGACTCACTAGATCAGCCCTCATCTGTTTACGGCACAGTACAGCCCATGTCTGTCAACATTTCTGAGTCACTGATAAGAGGTCATGCGTGTCAGCATTGTTCTGCTGCTTTTGTGCTGGTCAGCAGTTTGGAACTCCACCTGGCGTCAGTTCATGGAGAGACACTGCTCATGGTGTTACCTGAGTCCTACACACCTGACAGATTTGATGCTGATAACTGTAGCAACACAGACATAGATAAGGAGGTAGATAGCCATGGCGACAGAAACACATCGCAAAAGAGATTTGATGACAGTTATACTGGTAATAAGGGTGAAAAGAAGAAGAATAGACAGCATGTGTGTAATAATTGTGGAAAGTCTTTCTCTAAACTCGGCCTACTGAACACACACAAACTGATTCATAGCGGTATCAAGCCTTTTGCATGTGATGTGTGCGGTAAGAGTTTTACTCAAGCTGGTAACCTAAAGAACCACAAGAGAATCCACACAGGGGAAAGACCATACAAGTGTCCACACTGTGAGAGTGAGTTTAATCAGTCAGGTGCTTTACACCAGCACATCAAGTCAGTTCATGAAGGTGCCAGACCCCATGTGTGTGATGTCTGTGGGGCAGCTTTCTCTATTACTCGTGATTTAACAGTGCACATGAGAGTTCACACAGGTGAAAAACCCCATGTGTGTCCGGAATGTGGGACAGGTTTTGCCCACTCCAGTACTCTAAGAAAGCATCGTCTGACCCACACTGGAGAAAAACTTCATGTGTGTTCAGACTGTGGGAAAAGATATACTCGGGCCAATACTCTAAGAAGACACCATCTGATCCACACTGGACAGAAGCCTCACAGCTGTCCTCACTGTCCTGCTGCTTTTACGTTGTCCCAGTATTTGAAGAAACACATTCAGAGTAAACATCTTTGACACTGTGCACTTCTGTACCCCATTGTGGTTCCCACTCCAACTGAGTGTAATTGTGTACTCTGTGCAGACCTGCCAGCCTTTCCTTTTCTGGGTGAATTGCCTTGTTTTGGGCATTTTTAAAATTCTGATTTCCTTTAAATTCCTGAAATTCTCCATATTAAGATCAATTATTTTTTGTTAATAAAAAAAAAAGTAACACAAACAAAAGCAACATTGAGAACAACAGGTGTGGAGATACTTAGAGGTTACTCAGTTTGTTGAACTGAACAGGTGTTGGGAGTTTTCTGTTTCAACTATGTTGAACTGAACAGCTGTTGTGTATGTTGGGAGTTTTCTGTTTCAACTATGTTGAACTGAACAACTGTTGTATATGTTGGGAGTTTTGTGTTTTAACTATGTTGAACTGAACAACTGTTGTATATGTTGGGAGTTTTGTGTTTTAACTATGTTGAACTGAACAGCTGTTGTATATGTTGGGAGTTTTCTGTTTACTATGTTGACCTGAATAGTTGTTATATATGTTGGGAGTTTTCTATTTTAACTCTTCTAACGCCATGTATTTTTTGACATTTTTTGTTTTACGTTGCATCTCAACTGACAAGAGGGAAGTAACTATTATTTTTCGAACCCGCATACATAGCAGAAACAGTGAAAAAAAGCTCTAAAAACAAACACATGGCAGGGTGCTTGGCAGAGAATGTCTTTGCATTTGGTGGGAGTGTCGAGTGATGTCTTGGGTGAATATATTCACCCATGGAGCTAGAAGAGCTAACTATATTGACCTGGGCCTGTATTCAGGTTGAGATAGCATGAGACTTAGCATGATGCTAACTTAGAAGCTCTTCCAATGTCCTATAGGATTTAATAGGACTTTTGGAAGAGCTTCTAAGTTAGCATGATGCTAAGTCTCATGCTATCTCAACATGAATACAGGCCCTGAACAACTGTTGTATTTGTTGGGAGTTTTCTGTTTTAAACATGTTGAATTGAAAAGCTGTTATGTGTGTAAGAAGTTTTCTGTTTTAACTATGTTGAACTGAACAACTGTTATATATGTTGGGAGTTCTCTGTTTTAACCATGTTGAACTTAACAGCTGGTATGTATGTTAAAACCAAGTTGAACATAACAGTGGTATGTATGTTGGGAGTTTTCTGTTTACCATGTTGAATTGAAAAGCTGTTATGTGTGCAGGAAGTTTTCTGTTTTAACTCAAGACGATACAGATTAATTATAAATTTGGTTCAAATTCAATTTGAAACGTTTGTTGGTTGGTACCGTAATCCTCCACAGAATGTCTTCATAATCTGTTCACAACTTTCTGTGTTGTGTTTGTCACTGACCAACAGGCAAACCAACAACACAAACAGGACCTCCTTGGCGGAGTTGTAAAGAAAAACCTGATATCTTTCTTTTCTTCTGGGTCCTCCCCCAATAGGGCATTTGCCACGAGTGTTCGTTCTTAATACTAGACTACTAATTTGCCCGCACTCGTTCTGCCCGAGTTACGCTGACCTTTCTAATTCAACTCTCTAAATTCAACTCAGTGCAATTCAAGGTTTCCCTCACGTGACAAATGCCCTATTAAAGTAGTATTTGTCATCAGCTGATTGATGTTGGCCACTAAAGCTGAAGAAGATGTATTAGGGACTGTGTGTGTTGGAATGTTCTAGATACAACATGTTTTCTTTGAATGTGGGATTACCCAGTGTGTTGATAGAGAGTAAAGTCAATTTAATTATAGAAGTTTTTGTTTATTTATGTCTTTGCATACACTCATATTTGGTGTACCCATATGGTATGTATGTCTTCTTAGTATGAATGCGTTTCTTATATCTTTTTCAAGCTATTCATGCAAGTTAGTATGTTTACATTATGAAAGTATGTTCTGTGCATATGACATTTTTTGTTTATTTTATGAGAATTAAAAGCTTTCATACCATTTATAATTTGTGAATGTCTTGTTATGAATTGAAGTGTGTGTGTGCAAATGTTGTTGCATGCATGCTTGTGTGTGTATATGTATCTGTGTGTGTGTGATGTAGTGAACAACATAAATACTGAACTACATCCACTCAGCAAAATAATATCTTAGACCAAAGTAACGGTTCAGTTGTTTTATTAATGTTTCAAAATCTTTTAAGTCCAAAGCTCCAGTTTAAAAATACTAATTATGGGGAAAATCCAGAACAATCCAAATTAATGAAATTCAAGAACCTTTTTCAACTGATCCATACTCAAACACCACTGAAATAAAGAATCCACAGAGAAATACAGACAGAGAACACAGACTGAGCAGATAACATGAACAGTGTATCTTGCAGTGTATCTCTGACAAAGACAACACACAAATCATGAGGTCTTTCTGAAACCCAGCATGTACAACATTCACACCTGAAGAAACACAATGAACAACAACCAAGCAAGGCATTCCACTTCATACCAGTGTGAGCCAGTCAGTCGTGTCCCATTATGACTTCCAGATAGCAGAGGAGGCAGCTGCTATTCCAGAGGGCTGGGCTGAAATATGTTTATAGCGGAGAAGCCTTGCCCAGAGTACGCACCCACACTCTCAGCCAAGAGGACTTTAGGGCAGCTGGGATTGGAGAAGGTCCCCAAAGGCCAACCAATCCCCAAGGCTGCAGCACTAAGAGCCAGAGCTAATGCCTCTTAGCTTGAAAATGACAGTTATAGTCATTCATGAAACACTAAGCTGTACAATGATTTTCCATTACTGTAGAACACATAGATGCAACCTTGCCTCGAATACAAGGCGGCGCCTGTTTTTCAAAATTTTGACCTCCCCCCCAAAATTGATTCAAAGTTAATTTCGTTTCCGTTCCAATCAACGTCGCTCTTATAAGATGACAAGAAGCAAATAGCAGCCAGAAGTTTCAGTCGCAATAGCTGCGCGCAAAAGTGCTTTGTGAACCAAAGGCGTTGCTATCGTATATCATTGCTAATGTTCACTATCAAGAGGAGAATCACGAGAACAATGGTAGCACAAAGTATATGATGGCTGCAAAACTGAGAATATAATAATAATAATGGGAATTTATATAGCACTCTTTCTCGCATGAGCTCAGTGCGCTTTACATTGATAACAAGAACATTAAAGGCAAACAAATAATAAATCATTAGAAAGTAAAATAAACATGATGATTGCACGCAACGTTCTCTTACTTCCTCACACATACACACACACACGCATGCACCCCTGTATGCACGCAGGCACACACACACACACACATACATGCACAAACACACACACACATGAACGCACGCACGCACACATACACGCGCGCACACAATTGTACAAGAGTAAAATAGTTACAGTATGAACATTCTAAGAAGAAACATACACCACATTCACATTCTCAATCAAGTTTGGATACAATACTATAACTTGAAATAAAATCATACTGCCATCGACATACCAGTTACATGACTAAGAGTTAAAGAGAGAAGCAGTACTAAATTCCAAAGGTTTCATAGTCCCACCAAGCCAAACTGCTCAATACAGCAACTCCTTCTTTGTAAGAACGGTGATGGAGTGGAATCAACTGACCGACAAAGCCATCGCAGCAGGCCCCGCCAGCGCAGCACCATCAGCACCAGGCGGTTCACCACCATGGGCCTGCACCAACTAAAGATTAAATGTAGGGTTCGGGGCCATAGGTCAAAGCAGTGGTAAATGAAGGGAAGAAGCTGTGCCGGTCGGGGTTCATCCCCGGTGAGCGCTTCGCTAGCCGGAGTGGTCCAGCCCGGACACTGAAAAGGCCTATGGTCAAACGTTTAAAAGACTGTCAATAACACCAGACAGTAAAGATTTTCTTTTAAACAATAAAAAACAAACAAGTACTTTATTCCCAACTCTCTAAGCGCTCTCCCATTTCCGTCATGTATATAGCCTTTATGGGCTCCTGTGACGTACCACTAGAACCAGAACGTCTTGTATTTTTTTTAGTAGTGTCCTTGTAGTCTAATATTTTAAAAAATGAGTATTTTATTATTCAATTTTGGGTTAATTCAGCCCTACCATTCGGTGTTTTGACCATTGCGCATTCATCATTCACCATTTTTCAGTATGTTTTGACCATTCTGCATTTACCATTCAGCATTTTTCGGTATTTTCTGGTACCATTCGGTGTTTAGACATTCCGAAATAACCTCCCTTTAGAACTGACGTAACTTCCTGTCACTGTCAAGCCCGAATCAATGAATGAACAGATTTATTTTCCCCTACCTTACGTTTTGCGACCAGTCAACTAGAGATGAAAAAGGGATCTGCGACAGACTAACGTTCTTCTTTAAGATTCAAAGAAAAATTTCAGGGACTGTTAATCACTTCAGTTAATGATCATCGTCTGCATGTGGCTAGGTTAGCAGACAAGACGTCCAATACTGCACTTGGTCATCTCCAAATATGAAAAGTGACGCCATTCGCATGACAATATCGGTTTTCAGCGAAACTTTAGAATGTGTATTTTAACCATTCAATCTCAAATTAAACTGACTGTAGCCCTAACCCTAACCAAAACCTTAAACCGTCAAATACACAAAAAATAAGACTACTAAAAATTGAGTGTTCCATGTTTGGAGATGACCAAGTGCAGTCTTGAATTTGAAAGCCTAGTGGTTAGCAGCAACCTGGCATAACACACCACTCACCAGTGCAAGATTAGTACAAGTAAACACCTTTTTTGGATAGAGGTCCTAGCCTGTATACAAACAATTTTTTGTTTTTTCCACATCCTTATCTGGCTGTCGGTCTCTGGCCAATGATTCTTAGTCTTTGAACCCCTGTATATCATATGTCAATAATTGCAGATAAACGGCAGGTGAATATTACTGAAAGAAGAAGAAGACTATCACCATGTACAGTGGAATGCAACAAGCAGCAGATCACTCTATCATTAACTATCGTTTTCTTGGAAAGACCAATGAAACTTATAAAAGATATGTGTTCAACACACGAAAGCAGAAGGCTCACGAGACTGTGGATGACTACATTTCTGCTCTATGCGCTCTTGCTTCAACCTGTAATTTCTGTGATTGTTTGAAAGACAGTCTTTTGAGAGACAGAATTGTCTTAGGCATCAAAGACAGCTCTACCAGAAAGCGACTGTTGCAAGAAGCTGATCTGAATCTGGAGACCTGCATCGCTATGTGTCGTGCTGCTGAAGCTACTTCTCCATCTCAGCCAGTGAAAACTGAGACATGGACTGAGAGCACTTCTGCAGTTCAAGCTGGTTCTGTATCATCTGGAGATCAGAGACCCCGCAAGAAGCAGGATTTCTCTATGAGCTTGAGGTGAGACAATGTGTAGTACTTGTATAGGTTTTACTTTTCTTCAAAGATTAAGATTAAAATTATAGCCCCGTCGAGAACTAAGGCCATGTCAGGGCATTCACCACGTTAAATCTGATCACGTTTCTTCAAAGATAGTGAACATACAGATGTTCATTTTCTATGAGGGGGTGTTCAATGTTTTCTTAGGGTGAGGTGAGGGATGGGAGCAGGATATATATTGCAATTTTTTGTTTGTGGAGAGGTGTTAAACCCTTCACTGCCAGAGGAAAAAATGGAGAGGTTAGCATTCCTTTTTTATAAAATAGAAACAGGTTCTACTGCTACAAGTACTAGACTGAATCTGACAAAATGGTCTGGAAATAAATTTGTTTTGACTGTTCTAAAACAAAAACCAGCATTCCAGAGTTATTACGTCAAAAGTCATGACTTCATCAGTGCCATCATACTGTCTGTTGTATACAAAAGTGGCCCTTTCGACTAATACACAGAAACAGAAAATAGACACATGGCTGACAGGGAAGGGGTTAAGCGTTCAGATATACCTGATGAAGGAGACTGATTAAATGGAAGAAGAACATACTCCTTGGAGCATTTGGCATCAGTACTTTGATGACTCAGTTTGGCACATTGAAATAAAAAATCATTTGAAATAAAAATAGAGTATTGTGGCTCCAAAACAGTTGATGAAATTAAAAGCAAAGAAAAAGACCCAGTCTAGTTCTCTCTGTGTGTTGTGTTATTTCAGACACTGTGACCCAATGGCGTCCCCTGATGAGGTAGATATGTCAGAGGTCAACTTCAACACAGAGTTTGATGATTCTGATCATTCAGCACTTCAGTGGACTACAGCGCACCAGAGTTCAGGTTAGTGGCTTTTGGACTGTCTTCAACAGACGTCGTGGTGTAATGCCATTACACCACGACGTCTAATGGGGAACAGTGTGTGCACTGTATGACATCTACCAGATTTGACTGTCTTCAACAGACATCATGGTGTAATGAAGAACAGTGTGTGTGCACTGTAGGACATCTACTAACTTTAACTGTCTTCAACAGACATCATGGTGTAATGAAGAACAGTGTGTGTGCACTGTAGGACTCTACCAAATTACCAAATTCAACAGACATCATGGTGTGATTGGGAACAGTGTGTGTGTACTGTTGTACATAGATCTGCCAACGTGGAAAAACAAATGGAAAGAAGGGATAAACTCCTTTCTTTTGTAGAACATCACTAATCTCATTTTGTTTTTGGCGTATTTTAACACTAATTATATTTTTAAGCTGTAAAAAAATATGTCTTCAGCTTTGCCTTTTTAGTAAAAGATGAGTTGACGTCAACATCAGTACCGTATTTTTCGCACAATATGGCGACACTTTTTTCCCAAGACTAAAAGCCCTGTCACTTATAATATGACTAATAAAATAGTAAGAAAATATAACAAAATCTCATATTTGGATTAAAAATAATAATAATTTGGGGGAGGGGGGCTTATACAAAAGTGCGCCTTATAGTAACACGAGAAAGTTTAGCTCTTTCAATGTATACTTTATCTTGAAAAAAGATGGTTAAATGTGTTTTGATGTCCAGAGTAAACAGTTGATAATTGTGTGTTGCAGGTTTTCCCAGGGACAGGACTGAACACAAAGTGAGTACAGTACTACTACTATCATCATCTCCTGTGTTTTTAGAGTCACTGTTAATTATGTGCATTTTTTTAGGTTGTAGCCAAGTCAAATTTATGGCTGGTTGTGATCCTAATAGCAGTCAAGGGGAAATCATGATAGTACAGTTTAGTCTTTGGTCAATGACTATGACCATCAAACTAGGAGGCATGGGCACTGAATCTTTGTGCTGCAGCCAATGGGATTAGTTGGCTTTGGGGGAACTTCCCCAGTGCCAGCTGTCCTTAAGTCCATTTGGTCAAGAGAGTGGAGATGTCCCCTGTGCAAGGCTTTTCAACAACAAAAGAATCATCCCATCTCTCCAGAATAACAGTTGCCTCCTCTGCTGTCTGGGAATCATGGTCGGACATGACTGACTGCGGCACACACACACACACACACACACACACACACACACACACACACACACACACACACAAACGCACACTCACTCACTCTAACACACATGTACACACACACATACACTAACACACAAACGCACACTCACTCTAACACACATGTACACACACACACATCTCCCTCAGTGGCTTCCACCTCTCGTGGCGAGGGAGCTTACAGAGAGGAGCCTGACAGTGGCTGGATGCCTTGTGCCCCCATTCGGGGAGCTGGTTGACCCCACAATCCACAAGTCCCTCCCCGTGGGGAAACCGGAGAGTCTTTATAAATAGTTCCCCCACCTTCTGGAAGTCATGCACTTGTAACTTCCTCTAATATGTCTCTCTCTTTGACTCATTTTCCCTTGCGTTCTGTCATCTTGATCTTCTATCTTTCTTCCTGATTGGTCCATTCTCCTGCCTTTTTTCTATAAAACCCTTCCACTTTTTTTCCTTTTTACAATTTATAACATGCCAGCTTTTGTTGTTGTTCACTGGCGTCTAGGCATGAGACCTTACACTCTTGAGTGGGCACCTGTTGTCCACTCTGCTGTGCATATTTGCCTATATGGCCTTTTTATGTATTTTTGATTACTAGTTGTGTTTGTTATCCTTTTTATTGTTTTTGTAACCAGGGCCTGTATTCACGTTGAGATAGCATGAGACTTAGCATGATGCTAACTTAGAAGCTCTTCCAATGTCCTATAGGATTTAATAGGACTTTTGGAAGAGCTTCTAAGTTAGCATGATGCTAAGTCTCATGCTATCTCAACATGAATACAGGCCCTAGATTCGATAACTAAACTTATAAAGCGGAATGGTTTGGCGTTTTAGATTTATGGGTTATACTTATAGGGTACAATGATGAAGGTGTCATGTTATTAATTGTTTTGTATTTTTGTCATGTTTTCAGGTTGTTTGTAAAGTAAATACATGTAAGATGTTATTGACATGTTTTATGTTTACTGTGGTGACAGTCATGAGAAGACCATTGCTGTTAAGGACTTTAAGCAATGTAAAAATATAATAAATAAATAAGCACACACAGGCACCCCCCCCCCCCCACACACACACACACACTGACACACACACACCATAATTATTAACTGTGTATGTTTCACATCCATGTATGATTGTGTTTTTCTGATTTGTATCAAGTTCCAAGTGTGAAACTGAACTAAGCTGCCCACAGAAAGTTAGGGAACACTTTCAAAATATTATTTGCTCATAGCTTCAAAATGCTTTGCATCGTGAACTTAAATCTTAGCAGTCACACTCACAAGAGCCATGGCCTTACAGTGCTCATCCAGCAAAAATGTTTCATAATCACAATTGGTTTCTATGGTAATGTGAGTTTAAAAGTTCCTCAAAATCCCAAAATCTGTAGCAAACTTCGCGCATCAGCAATTTTTTAATAGAGTGATTTGTGCATAATATTACTCTGTACATGTGAGCAGGAAGCTTAAAGAATGGGTAAAACTCTCAATAAGGTCGTTTCTTAATAATAATAATAATAAATGGATACTTACATAGCACTTTTTATCGAGCACAAAGCGCTTTACAGTCAGTATTGAAACACACACACTCGCACGCGACAGACACACACGCACACGAGTGAACGCGTTATTGCACACAGACATTTATTACACACACAGACCCACACACATTTCATCAAACACACAGAAGACACATTCTCACTGAAACGCACACAAACTTACTCAAACATACACTAGCTTGTACAAACACGCACGCACACGCACACACACATAAGCACACACACACACACACAAACACACACGCGCACTCACATACACAAAACACTCACGTGTACTTCACACTCACAGACACATACTCGCATACACTCACTCCCCCCCCTGTAGTCGAAAACACAATCTCTCCTGCGCACACATACACTCATACACATGATAACAATAGATAGTGAAATTGTTCGCTTAGTTATGAGAGATGTACAGCGAAACTTGGGTATCAAGTGTCTGTCATTATTTACTGCACAGTACAGCCACACCTTCCTGTGGCCATTCCAGGGCTCGCCCTAAATAATAAAATAAGTACCGTAATTTACGGCCCATAAGGCGACACAGCGCTTAAGGCGCACCCCCTGCTTTTAAAAAAAATTTGTAATTTGAACAAAGCTAGGGCGCATACACCCGATAAGGCGCAAAGAAACCAAAGAAATTAAAAAAAGGAAGAACGAAACGATCAGCGAAAGTAACATTATTACGAACCATTGACTCGATTCCTAACTCGAAGGCAGCTTTTCTGTTTCCCTTTTCCTCTGCCAGCAAAATAGCATTCACTTTGAAATCGGCATCATATGCCATCCGTTTTGTCTTGGGCATGATGAGGGTTGTTTGATCCGATTAGTGCTAGGTCTATTGCTGTGACCGATTGTGATCACAGAAGAGATACGATCGTTAAGCGAAAGTGCAATGTGAGTGAACTGTTGTCGGTTTGTTGTGGAAGCTACCAGAGCATGGTGAGTTGTTCAATTCAACTCTCAACCCCCTTACTTTTTTCTGTTTAGAGTATAGAAAGGGCGCATGCGCAGTGGTCAAAGTTCAGTAAAAAAAAAAAGTTGCGCCTAATAGGCCGTAAATTACGGTAGTCAACTTTCCCTGCACAACCATCATGACTCAGCAATTAATTGCGCTATCTCTTTTGTTGGAAAACAATATTTTTGTGAGTTGTACTCATTATGTAAGCTTCCTGCCTAACATGTGCTGAATACCATTATGTTCAATTCACATTGTGGAAAAAATGCCAATGCAATGAAATTGGTTTTAAAAAAAAGAAAAGATTTTGATGCCTTTTAAACTCGCATTACCGTAGCAACCAATGATGATTGTGAAACGCTTATGCTTTCACTATAAAGCCATGTTTCTTCAAAATTCTTGTGTATGTGACTGCCAAGTTTTAAGCTCTAGATGTGAAGTGTTTTGAATCAATGAGCAAATGACCAAAACAGGTCTGTTTTAAAAGTGTTCCCTAAGTTTTTATGGGTGGCATATGTTGCATAAGAGATTATACTATGACAGGGCATCAGCAAATGTTAAAAAAAAAGTTAGTCCCAAAGTTTATACATGTACAACCATTGTCTTTATGTATACGTTTGCACCATTATAAAACATGCTTTCCACTTGTTTGTGGCAAGCAATCACACAAATGAGATTTGTTTTTTGTCAGGGAAGTTTGTGTGTAACATTTGCAGCCCCCTCCCTCCGAAAAAGCTGTATAATATACAGATTTTTATATTATGTATACATGGGTGCAACTTTTCCTGGTACAGTATACCCCGCTTATAGTAAAGTGCAGGGGAGCAAGGCTTTTCCTGGTATACAAGGATTTCCTGTTTTTGAATTTTTTCAGAAAAGGATTTTCCTTTTTTTCAAATTTGTCATACAAGATCTTTGTGTGTCTACTATCTACCCTATCTATGTTCAGACTGTGGCTGCAATTTCTCTGTTATGAGATAATAAAGATGATTTGATTTGATTTTTCAAACTTTAAAACAAGCATTGTGGAAAAAGCAAACTAAAATACCTTCAAAAATCTTTTTTTTACTTCAGCTGCAGTGGGACATTACCCCTAGACCCAGACCTTTCAGGGTTTTTTCATTTTGTGTAGTTGCACCTATGTGTATAAAATGATAGCATTCAAAAGGCTAAGCATCAAGGATTGTTTTGTTTTTAATTTATTGAAAATTTACAAAGGGAATGACTAAAAAGAATATGTTGCTTTCTGTTGTGCATTTCTGTTTTCACAGAAGCAGGAACCAGCATGGTCCATGGAGGAAGACTCACCAGATCAGCGCTCAGCTGTCTACAGCACAGTACAGCCCATGTCTGATAACACTTCTGGGTCACTGCTGTCTCTGAAAAGTCGTGTGTGTCAGCATTGTTCTGCTGCCTTTGTGCTGGTCAGCAGTTTGGAACTCCACCTGGCGTCAGTTCATGGAGAAAAACTGTGCATGGTGTTACCTGGGTCCTCCACACCTGACAGATGTGATGCTGGTAACTGTAGCAACACAGACATAGATAAGGAGGTAGATAGCCTTGACAGCAGAAAAACACCAAAAAAGAAAGTTGGTGACAGTCATACTGGTGATAAGGGTGGAAAGAAGAAGAATAGACAGCATTTGTGTGATATTTGTGGAAAATCTTTCTCTAAATCCAACACACTGAAGACACACAAATTGATTCATAGTGGTGTCAGGCCTTTTGTGTGTGATGTGTGCAGTAAGGGTTTTACTGAAGCTGGTCACCTGACAGAACACAAGAGAATCCACACAGGGGAGAGGCCTTACAAGTGTCCACACTGTAACAGTGATTTTAATCAGTCAAGTAATTTATATCAGCACGTAAGGTCTGTTCATGAGGATGTCAGACCCCATGTCTGTGATGTCTGTGGGGCAGCTTTCTCAAGGGCTGGCTTGTTAACAGTGCACATGAGAATTCACAGTGGTGAGAAACCCTATCTCTGTTCAGACTGTGGGAAAAGTTTCATCCAGTCCTGTGATCTAGCACGACATCATCTGACTCACACAGGTGAAAAACCTCATGTGTGTTCAGACTGTGGGAAAGGTTTTGCCAGGTCGAGTCATCTAAAATCACATAGTGTGATCCACACTGGTCAGACGCCTCACAGCTGTCCTCACTGTCCTGCTGCTTTCAGATATTCATATAAGTTGAAGGCGCACGTACAGAGTGAACACCAGTAGAAATGTACACTGCAGTAACACACATTGCAATTGCCACCCATCAACATGTAAAGTTTACAAAGACTTTCCAGTGAGCATTAGTGATGTGTTTCTTAACCTCTTCACTGCCCCGTCACGGATATTTCCGTCAACTTCCGGTAACCTATAAACTGCCCCGTCACGGAAATATCCATCATAGGGTTATTCTAAGAGTTTCCTTTTTTCTATCCATATGCTTTTCACAGTATGTTCAAATGCATGTGAGAGTGTTCTCAAAGGATAGTATATTCAATCCCCGTTCAGAAAAGTATAGAATATATGCACTTTTATTCAGACATTTTTGCGATAGACTTAACAACCTAAAACGTTCAGACATTTTTGCGATAGACTTAACAACCTAAAACGGCTTGGCAAATATAGTGGTCTCGAAAAGTTAAGGGCCGGCTTCTGTTTTCAGTAGCTTGATATCTATTTATTGTACACTAAGACAACAATGAAGAAAATGGCAAAACTTAGGCTACTCAATAGCTTTCCTTCCTGTTGCACGTGCCTGAACCAGTTTTGCAGACATTGCAGTACAGCAACAGCGTTTTCAGGTACGCTTAAAATGTGGCAAATTCACGAGAATTTCACGAAAGTTTGGTCTCTTTTCGCTGAAGAATCAGGGCTGATGCAGGTTTCTTGCCTATTGCACGTGCAAGGCATGACTGTAGTGAACACTGCTGAGCAAAAGTTAGACACGAATGTGTATTTAAGGGCGGCAACCAGAGCTCTCAATAAGCATGCCTCCAAGACAGAAGAGAGAAGATCGTTCTTCCGGCCCTTAAATTTTGGAGACCAGTATAGTTGCGCCAGAACTGGAAATGGGCTCAGCAGTGAATGGGTTAAATAAGTGTTGAATTTCTACTGCTGGTCAGCAACATGTAAAGTGTACAAAGACTTTACAATGAGCTCTAGTGATGTTTTTCTTCAAAGTCTTAAATTTCTAATACTGATCAGAGTTCGCCCAAAATGTCCAGACTGTGCTTAGTTCAGCACAAAACAGATTAGACCTATGATCTTGCAAAGTGCCTGAGGTTTATTTTGTTAAAATGGTTGGTAAATGACTGGATTACCCTTGATCATTCGGATTTATGACTTGGAACATTCCTCATAAGAATACTAATAATCCTATAAATTATTATCTTCTTCAAACACAATTAAGTCTGCATAAGTGACTGTGGATCTATCAGTGTTTTTCAAACAGAATAAATCGCCGTGCCAAAAAAATAGTGTTTTATCACTTCACCTGAGAAGAAACTCGATGCTTCAGTCATTTCAAATAAATTGTCATTTTTGTTGATTTGGCGTTACTGTCGCTGTTTTAACTTTGCAAATTAGTTTTTGTTTGCTTTTTGGGGCAGCTTTGCCTTGCCTTGATCAACTGATAAGTCCACCAAAACATAAGTTGACCAATTTTTAGTTACAATAGTTCTTTTTGCAGGCGGCAAAATAGTTCCCCTACTTTCTGGTAGGTCTGGACTAGTATTTCATAGTCAAGCACTGATATTTGTTTGGCTTTCCCACTAGCTTACTGTCATCTACTGTATTTCTGTTTGTTTGTTTTATTGGCTCATTTTTCTGCCTTTGTAAGTTTCAGGGGTGCATGTGGGTATGCCTGAAGCTTGAATTCAGGCAATTTGATGCTGCTTCAGGCAGCTGTGTGCCTGAATAAAGGGCTCTGTAACCCTTTCACCGCCAAAGTCGCATTTTAGCACCATCATGATTTTACTTCTATGTCACTAAAAGGCATCAAATTGGGGTCTATTATTCAAAGACCTCGTTGTCTTAGTTTTGAGAAGAAAGGACAGACCTTATTTTATATATGTCACAGAAGAATCCACAATACTGCAGATGGATTTTGTTCTCTACCCAGGTAAATATAATGGAACATTTTGGCTGAAATATGGCTGGCGGTGAAAGGGTTAATATGATATCATTCTTTTGTACATTGGGTTTCGTCAAGAAAGTTCAGGCAAAAGATTTGGTCACTGCATGAACCCATCAAGTTTGTTACAGAAATTCTTGTTGACCATATTCCTCAACTATGATTTATGGCATGCTAGTTTTTTTGTCGTCATCTGGCAATTGGTAATGATAATTATACGTCTAAAAAAAAGTTCTTGTCACTATATTCCTCATTTATAGTTTATGCCATGCCAGCGTTTCTGTTGTCATCTAGAATTTTGTACATGTACACAGAAATGTACAACGTTTGAGTGGGCTGCCATTTCTGTAGTGTTTGTTTGCCAATAAAGCTTATTAGGATTCACTTCTTATAGAGGAGAATCCTATTGTTTTTGTATAGATTCTACTTTGTTTTTCTTTTCGTTACTTTTCTTTATATTGAGATGGTTATAATCATAAGGTCTTCATTGAAAAAATGCTGTACTATCCGGCACGAAATATTGGCCTGCAAACAACTTGATTATTTTGTTTGTTTTAATCTTGTGTGTGTGTGTATTAAGTTTTTGCTATGGATTTTATAAATTATCTGTTTAATGTATTTAGTTGAGTTTTGTTTTCTTTGTTTGTTGTCTTTGTTAATTAACCCTTTCATCGCCACTGTCGCCTCTTGGCATCACAATGATTTAACACACATGTCACTAAAAGGCGTCAAATGAGGGTCTGTTATCCAACAACTTTGTGTTCTTAATTTTGGGAGGTAAGAATAGGCCCTATTTTATGCATGTCACCAAGGAATCCCCAATATTGCAGGCAACATTTTTTCGCTACCGGGATAAGTTTAATGGAAATTTTTGGCTGAATAATGGCTGGCGTTGAAAGGGTTAAAATCTGTGTGATGAATGAACCAGGAAACCTGGCTTTGATTCCAGTCGCTGCAGAAAAAAAGTTCTTGCTCATCTTCTACCAGACATGATGGTCTGAATGCGCAGTCTTTTGGATGAGACGACATAAACCAAGGTTCCATGTGCTCATGCACTTTATGCACATTAACCTTTACCGTGCTTCATGGGTCGTCCAAGACCCAGAGACGCACAAATGACTTAATATCTCAGGAACTATTGGGACTTTGATAATAAAAATCTTAGTATTTTTTTAAAACATTGTTTGGCACGGAGGACCCATACTTTAAAGTGCAGAAATATGTCACTGCAGTGCATTGAGTATGGGTCGTGGGAGACCCGTGCCATCTGGAGAAGTATAAACACATGGTGACTCTTTGACGAGTATGGGTCCTGGAGAACCCGCATCATCTAGAGAGGGATAAATACTGTTAAAATGCATGTAAAAAATCTGTGGGTACGAGGAGACCCACATCATCTGGAGAAGTATAATCACAAGCAACATCTGGTAAAGGTTAAAGAACCCTATGGCAACAAAGGAGTTGTCAACTGGTCAAAATTTACCACTTCTCTCCCTCCCCATTCAGTCACACTGGGAAAAAACCCCAAACAGAACACACACAAAAACAACCAAAACGTCTGTAATAGAAAACAAATAATAAAAAGTTGCGCAATGTTTGCAGTCACGTGCTCTCCAAGTGGGAGCAGTCTGAATTTCACAAAATGGAGTTTTGTTTTGTGACTGAAAAGATTATGCAATGCTCATTGCATTCTGTAGCCCAAACTAATTCAAATTCAAATTCAAAACAACTTTATTCATCCTTATGGAAATTAAAGGATGATTTTACAACAAAACTCGGTTATAAGAAAATCGAGGAGAGATTTTTGTTTGTTTTCTTACTCAGATATAAGAAAACGTGTTGAAGTATTTTTCTTATAACCAAGTTGAATAGGAAAAAAGGCAAAATATATGAATAGAAAAAGAGAAAATAAGGACAAACAGAAAAATAAAATGAAGAGAAAATCCTTTTACCTAATTTGCTGCATGAAAAAAAAGATAAATAAAATAAAATTAAAAACAAAAATTAAGGCGGAAGTGATGGTGAGTTGCATGATTAGTGAGCAAGATAGCGAAGAGCAGATGAACGATTGGGTGTGGTGTGAGAGTTACATATTTGTTTAAATGTAAATTTTGTTTTATGTTTTAATTTTGATGTATTTTTTTCTTCTTATTTTACACAGTAGAAGACAATTTTCCAGTTGCGTTTGTACAATAAACTTGTGTCTTATGACTTATTACTCACGTTTTACATGTAAATTAGAAATACAGCAAAACTTAGCTATAAAAAATTGAAGGGAGATGATTTTTTGCTTTTTTATATCCAAGTTTTCTTATACAGTGGAAACTCCCTTATAAGACCTCCCATTATAAGACTCCCTCCCTTATAAGACCTACTTTTCTGAGACATTGCCCTTCTTTGCAAGTAATAAAATTACCTCCCTTATAAGACCCCTCCCTTAGAAGACCCCATTTTGGATGATTTTTGAAGGTCTTATAAGGGAGGTTCCACTGTATCCGAAATTTGGATATAAGAAAACATTCAATTTTTTTCTTATAACCAAGTTGAATAAGGAAAAAGAAAAAAAGGAAGGAGAAAAAAAAAGAAAAGACAGAAAAACAAAACGAAGAGAAAATCCTTTTTCCTAATTTTGTGCACATTTTACATCATAAAATCAAAATAGTCTACTAAGAAGAAGATTTAAAGGTGCCTACAACCACTCAACTAACCAGCTTTTTTTTCATTTTACAATTAACTAATGCGTACCTCTTCACCTTTCTTGTAATGACATGTTACCATTTACTATCCACTATTTACTGTCGTTTGCATTTGTTTATGTGGATTTTTGTCCACATATTCAATTATTTGTATGTTTTTTCTTAAAGAAATGGATTGCCTTTTACTCTCTGCCATTGTTGCTGAAAATAAAAGGATGGACATTCTCACTATGACCAACACAAAAATACAGGCACTCATATTTTTTCTTCTACTCAACATTTATTTTGAACAGAATACTGAAGGAAAGTATGAAATAAAGGAACAAAAAGAACTCAATTAGTCTTGCAATCAAGTGCCTGTACTGGTTAGACTGTCTGTGATGCAACTGGTCTGACGTAAACTTTCCCTTTTTGGAACAACTTCAATTTTCTTGGAACATCCTTTCAGTTCAGGTCCAACTCACTTTTAATGTGGTCAATGGCAATTCACTTACAAGAAAAAAGAACTCTCTTATAAGAAAATGAACTGCAAACCAATTCGCTTGTATGACATCATTTTCTTATATCCAAGTTTCCATTGCGGATGGGAGAAAGAATTTGCTTGATTATAACCGAGTTTTCTTATAAGCGATTTTCTTATATCCGAGTTTTGATAATACATAAGAAAGAAGGAGTTCAGCAGTGAAAAACATTTTGCTTGATTATAAGCAGGTTTTCTTATAAGCGAATTCAGCTGTACATTGAAAACATTGTCTTGATATTTTATTGTATGTTGCTGTAATTGTATTCACCATTGGATGTTGCACTGTTTGTTAGTGCTCAGTAAAATGTATATTGAACATTCTGAATGTTTGATTTAAAACACTGCTATTGGAGAGGGATATCAGTGGAGTAATATTTTGTCGAGGTCAGTGTGATTTTTAATGATTCTCCGTCATTTTATGTGATGTCCCACACTGACCATGGTGGGTCACTGGGTGGAGCCCCACACCTTAAACTGGCCTTTCTCTCCAATGGCTTTTGTCATTGGTTGACATTAGCCTGAAGTTGGGGCCAATAGTAAAGTGACAGTGAGAGCTGTAGGATAAATGATGTTCTGCAGTAATGGAAAATCATTGTACAGCTTAGTGTTTCCTGAATGACTATAACTGTCATTTTCAAACTAAGAGGCTTTAGCTCTGGCTCTTAGTGCTGCAGCCTTGGGGATTGGTTGGCCTTTGGGGACCTTCTCCAATCCCAGATGTCCTTAAGTCCTCTTGGATAAGAGTGGGGATGTACTCTGGGCAAGGCTTCTCCACTATAAACAGATTTCAGCCCATCCCTCTGGAATAGCAGCTGCCTCCTCTGCTATCTGGAAGTCATAATGGGACACGACTGACTGGCTCACACTGTATGAAGTGGAATGCCTTGCTTGGTTGTTGTTCATTGTGTTTCTTCAGGTGTGAATGTTGTACATGCTGGGTTTCAGAAAGACCGTGATTTGTGTGTTGTCTTTTTCAGAGATACACTGCAAGATACACTGTTCATGTTATCTGCTCAGTCTGTGTTCTCTGTGGATTCTTTGTTTTAGTGGTGTGGTTTTTTAGAATGGATCCTTAGAACTGGATCTTTTTGGGTTTCATTCATTTGATTGTTGCATAGATTTGTTTTCATAATTAATATTACTCCTTTTGATTGGATCTTTGTTCATTAAACACTTTGAAGCATTAATAAACAATTGAACTTTTAATTTGGTCTGATGTGTTACGCTGAGTGGATGTTGATCTGTTTGTGTGATGTGTTGTTCTTGTGTTGTGCACTAAATCACACACACACACACACACACACACACATACCAGTTAATCCATAACGATATACATATTCACAAATTGTAAATGACACAAAAGCTTTTATTTCTATTTCTCTCAAAGATACTGTAAATGTCACATGCACAAAACATACTACCACAACCCAAGCAAGAGTTCCATTTAGCTCAACAACGTTCTTCCTTCGCGTATGAAGGGTTCTCATTTCGCCCTGTGAACAGCTTGCTCCCAGAACATGAGGCAGAATCAAGTTTCGGGCTGAAGTTCGATTCGGCGAGCAAACGAACGGCTGTTCAGTGTGCATGTGCTCGGGGGCTATTTGGGGAGAACTCAGTTTTGGCCGAGCATTTCAGTTCAGCAAACATCATTCGGGCTATCGTTCAAAACTTGCACCTGATAAAAACAAATTCAAAATCCTCCTGGACAAAGACCCTAACCTTAGTAAATCAAAATACCAGTATGACTGATAGTCTACAAAAACCGTCACAGCTGTGCCAACTGAATTTAAAATTTAAAAAAGATTTAACAAAACAAAAAGACGCTTGAGAGGCCGTGAGGCCCTAGTCGTCTTACTTGACCTGACCTGACCTGACCTGACCTGACCTGTTCACTGAGCAACTGTTCGGCCGGCTTTACACCAAATGACTCAGCGTTGAGACCATATTAAGGTCTAAGGTGTTCCAATTTCAATTCCACCCTGTTCTCAAAGGACTGGGAGCTCACAATTCTTTTCCAGCACATTTATAAAACTGCAAGAGTTCATAAGTTATGTGCCTTGTACTGTAACAGTGTTACTGGTGTTTTCTCTTGATGTGTGTCTTTAAATTCCCTGACTGAGTGAAAGCAGCAGGACAGTGAGGACAGCTGTAAGGTTTCAGACCAGTGTGGGTCAGATGATGTGTTTTTAATGCACTGGACCCGGAAAAACCTTTCCCACAGTCTAAACACACAAAAGGTTTTTGTCCAGAGTGAATCATATGTTTTCTAAGAGAACCAGAGTCAGCAAACCCTTTCCCACAGTCTGAACACACATGAGGCTTTTCACCTGTGTGAATTCTCCTGTGCCTTGTTAAATGTCCATTCTCATAAAACCCTGCCCCACAGGCATCACATAGATGGGGTCTGGCACTTTCATGAACTGACTTTATGTGACGCTGTAAATCACCTAACTGTTTAAAACCTCTGTCACAATGTAGACACATGAAAGGCCTCTCCCCTGTGTGGACTCTCTTGTGTATGGTCAAACGAGAAGCCTGAGCAAAACCCTTATTGCACACATCACAAACAAAAGGTTTATGACTGCTGTGAGTCAGCTTGTGCAATTTCAAGAGAAACCTTATTAAAACTCTTACTGCAAACATCACACACAAAAGGTTTATGAAAGCTGTGTATCAGCTTGTGCGTTTTCAAACTTGAAGCCTGGGTAAAGCTCCTGCTGCACACATCACATACAAATGGTTTATGAATGCTGTGTGTCAGCTTATGTGTATTCAATTTGAAAGCATGAGTAAAACTCTTACAGCACATGTCACATTCAAATGGCTTAACACCACTGTGAATCAGTTTGTGTTTCTTCAGATTACCGGGTGAAGAGAAAGACTTTCTGCAGACATCACACACACGACAACTGTTCTTTTCATCTTTACAACTGTGATTCAGTTTGTGTCTCTTCAGATTACTAAGTTTGGAAAAAGACTTTTGGCAGACATCACACACATGCATTTTACACCTATTCTTTTCATCTTTGTTACCACTATCATTATCATCAACTCTATTTGGTGTTGTTTTTCTGTTCGCATGGCTATTTACCTCTTTATCTATGTCTGTGTTATTATAATTACCAGCATCACATCTGTCAGGTGTGGAGGACCCAGGAAACACCATGTGTAGTTTCTCTCCATGAACTGAAGCCAGATGGAGTTTCAAACTGCTGACCAGCACAAAGGCAGCAGAACACAGCTGACACACATGACCTCTTTTCAGAGACAAAAGTGACCCAGAAGTGTTGTCAGACATGGGCTGTACTGTGCTGTCGAAAGCTGAGGGCTGATCTTCCTCCATAGACCATACTGATTCCTGCTTCTGTAGAAATAAATATTGTAAAATTCCCTTAAAACCTTGAACAAAGTATGGTTTCCTATTTCTATATAATTATGATTATGTTTTCATCAGAAAGCTTTATTTATTAAAAATAATAAAATCATTAATAAAAATTAAAAAAAGAATATGTTCAATTCTACAAATTTTGCAATTCATTTTTAATGAAGACATGGCCAACTCACCACAGCAAAATCAACATTTGAGTCTGCAGAATATTTCCTGACATGGTTTGTCTCTTCTGCGGACAGTCTCCCATGTAGCAATGATATATGTACAGGGGTTAGCCATTAACAACAAGTCCTTTACTACAATAGGTTTTTTTGACAGAATATGACAGTTCAGGTAACATATAATTGTAAAAAAAAATATTTATTTTTTAAACTCCTCACCAGGGTGTACATGGGAGCAAAAGTCCATCAATCACAATCACACACATAATCACAATATTTATTTGTCCAATAAAATCAATCTTTTTCAGAGAAAGATTTTTATTACTCAAAGTCAAAAGTTAAAAGTCAAACTTGTTTATAATGCATTTACTGCCAATTAAACAAGTACACGGGGAAATAAAGAGGACTCTCTCCCTCTGTTTGTCTCTGTTTGTCTTTCTCTTTCTCTCTCTCTCTCTGTTTCTAATTTCATCACATTGAGCAGAAGATTTACACCTACCAGTCTGTCACTACTCTCAGTCCACTCGGGGAATGGCAGAGGCTCTCCATGAACTGATGCCAGGTGGAGTTCCAAACTGCTGACCAGCACAAAGGCAGCAGAACAATGCTGACACACATGACCTCTTTTCAGAGACAGAAGTGACCCAGAAGTGTTGTCAGACATGGGCTGTGCTGTGTTGTCACATGGGACACCTGCAACAGTCAATTGGTAATTGTAACAGACAATAGACGATTTTCGGAGAAAAAAAACCTAGGGGAGAGCACTTTGTGAAAATCAGAGTTGTTTACCTCCATTACTTGGTCAAACACCATAGCAACAATGCAACAATGGCGTCGAAGCTTGAAACCGCAGGATGCGAGTCAGCGACTTGCAAACATTTTTTTAAAATAAATAAGGGGTGACCAGTTGCTACAAAGTGATAGAACTTGCAAACTGTGACGTAAAAATATAAATTACATCAATTATTAGAATGACGCACTGCGTTCTACATGCTGTGTGTCTCCTCAAACACACGAAGTGAGGGCTGGGGATCTACCTGAAGGTAGAGTAACTTCCCCTATTTGACCGATTGAATTAGGCGAGATCACTCCCACACACCATGAAATTACTCTCCTTAATTATTTCCAAACAATTCCTATTACTTTTCATAATTTTTGTTATCAACATTAGTATTTACTTTAGTGAGTCATACATACACATCAGCTATAGTTAATCTAAACTGCATCAAAGCTGTCAAGACCAATCAACACAAAGAACAAAAGCTAACAGAAAATGAAAGTTACTTTTCTGTCAGTTTTTTTACACTTGTGACGTCTTGTCCTTGTTGGTACCTGAAGAAGCTTGTTTTGAATTTTTTCAATTTTTTTTTTACACTTTGGTAGATTCCCACCAGTCCCACACATTGTTCCCCATTACACCATGGTGTCTGTTGAAGACAGTTTAAGTGCTACTGACCTGATTTTTCATCCTGTGTACTCCACAGAAGTCCAGGCTCTTCAGCCACATCAATTTCTATTTTGACCTCTGACATCTCTGCTTCATCAGGGGACGCCATTGGATCACAGTGTCTGAAATCGCACAACACACACAGTGAACATTTTAAGAGAGAGAGAGAGAGAGAGAGTATCATGTTATGCTTATCTCCTCACCCTGTATGACCATAGTTTTGTTTGTTTGTTCATTTTGTTCTTCAAAAGGCAAAGAATCATCAACATCTAGTGGTTTTATAGACCTGATGCTATCTAATCGTCTTCTTCTTCTGCGTTCCTGGGCCATAAGGCCACAATGGCTACATATAATGTGCCCATGTTCCACTGGTCTCCTCGCTGCATTCAGCCGACACATCCCGATTTCGGAGGAGCTCAAAAGAGAAAACTATATGGAAGATTTTTGTGGGGAAAAAGGCAGGAGAATGGGTGAAAAGTCAGAAAGATAGTAGATGCTATCAAACCTCTGGTTCGAACTTCCTGTAAATGTAAAAAAAACCCACTAGAGAATGAGAGTGAGTCACAAACACACACACACACACACACGCACACACACACACACACACACATACACACACACACACACACACACACACACACACACACACACTAGTGAAAGAGAGAGACAGGAGATGATGATGATGATGATGATGAGACAACTTTCTCAACATCTTCTATACTCAGCTGTTGATTTCCCAAACTAATTGAACAATGACACAGGCAATGGTAAGGTCGATAAAATAAAACAGTAGACTGTGGAAGTAATAGAAGAAATGTTAAAATTATTGGTACTAATGTTATGAAGTACGAGAAATAGCTGGTTTACCTAAAATTACCTAGCTTTAAAGGGGACATAAAGTCTGAATGGAAGTTAATCTCTAATGCAAGATTATGAATAAATAGGCTTCTGTCTGTACATACAAATTATATTTTAGTTCAGATAAGCTACATAAAAAAAAAGTGCCTGATTGAAGGTTCAAGGAGGCCGCCATGCTGTGCCATGATCTGACGTCACAAACTCAGTTTCCCTCAGAAACACTTCTCAGTCTACTAGGATAAAATCAGGAACAAAGATTCACTTCATTCCACAGCAGCATACTGACCTGCTACACACTTTAACCCTTTCACCGCCAATGTCGCATTTATGCACCACAATGATTTAACACCCATATCACTAAAAGGCATAAAATCGGGGCCTGTTATTTGAAGACCTTACTTTCTTAACTTTGAGAGGTAAAGACAGGCCTAATGTTATACATATCACAGATAAATTCCCAATATTGCAAATAACTTTTTTTTCTACCCAGTTTACTTTAATAGTACTTTTTGGCTGAAAAATGGCTGGCGGTGAAAGGGTTAAGAACAGAAAGAAGGATGAGAGGCTCTTAATTAATTGTGCTTGAGGGTGCCAATGGTACTGGTCTCAACAAGAACACTCTAATCATAGTAAAACACTAATACCTGAGCAGTAATTATTCAGTTATGTTTAACTAAACAAAGAGACTTGAAATACAGAAGGCACAAGGCGACAATCAGAAGCATATAGAATCAATATAAAAAATTAAAAAAACACTGATAAAATAGCAATATTTCGGTTTATTTTTCAACCTTCGATGGGCAAAGCACCAGGGCAACTAAAACAGCCTTTAAAATACAGTGGTACACAATTTAAAAAAAATTATGATAAAAACTCAGAAAAGCAAATACGATGCAAACAAGCAAGAAGGGTATTTTGCTTGTTTGCTCTGGCAAGCCTACTAGTGTTTTGTAGGTAATTTCTTTGACAGTGGTGGAGCCCACCTTCAAATTTATGCGTAGAAAGACAAGGGTCTTGTTGGCCTTGTTTGTAATGTTGGCTATGTGGATGTTCCAAGAGAGGTCTGTCACGACCCAGTTATTTTGTCTCCTCTACTTTTCGCAATGAATGGAGATGGCAGTTGCCAGCCTGCGTAACCTTCATTGATGCATGCATGGTCTGGCATTTTTTTTAGGATGAAATTTCATTTTCCATCTCTCATACCATTCAGCCATGTGATCAAGATCCTGTTGGAGGGCTGCATGGTCTTGATCTCCTTCGATGGTCTTGTGGCACAGTGTATCATCGGTGAAAAGCCTGGAACAGGAAGTTGAGGACGTTCGGGTAAGTCATTTATGTAGAGCAGGAAAAAGGTCGGGCCCAACATAGATCCCTGAGGGACACCTGACTTAACTGGGACTGTCCCCGATGTGGCGCCATCCACAACCACCGCTTGCTTTCTATCTGTGAGGAAGTCACGGATCGAGGAATTGATCTTCCCTGTGATGAGCTTGTGGACCAGGAGGGAGTGGCTCACTTTGTCGAATGCCTTGGAGAAATCCATCACCAAGACGTCCGTCTGCTTTCCTCTCTCCGTGATATAGGTGAGCTCGTCCACAATCCCAAGGAGCTGGCTTTCGCATGACTTGCCTTTTCTGAACCCATTCAGGAATGTAGATAACTGATACACGACAGATATAGAATAGATCTTGCAAATTAATGTTCTCAGAATCTAGAAACAGAACATCAATCTGGCGTGGATCCCCTTTTCACCTCTTGTACATTATCAAGTTTTCCTCAAATATAAAGATAATGATGCTTACATGATTAGCAAAGATGATTTAAGGAGACGCAAACCACTAAACAATTTGTCACAAGTCATATTTATTGAGAAGGGGGGTCAAAAGGGCTGATAGGGCATTCACTCTTGCGAAAGGCAGCCATTTAGTGGCCTCAAATAGGACGCCTGGCTACTCGCAGACTGTCAACATGAACGCAATCTGCTCATTCTACCTTGCTCAGGAAAGGAATAGGGTTAGGATTAGGTTATGGTTATTTTCATGAAACGGAAAGAACATTTGGAAGGTGAGAATATGAGGTGGATAGCTAAAAATTGTCTAAAACAGCCGATGGTCACAGTCAAAATCAAGGGAAGTAAGTCAACTAATGTTGCAAACGGAATCATAATCCAGAAATTGAATCCCAGATTATATTAGTTTGACAGATTAAAAACAGTCACACTGCCAAAACGTATGCAAAAACAAAAAGTTGATTACTCCTTAGTTTACACCCCACGGGTGTAGGCCTTTAATAGCCTACACACGGCGAATCATGTTCATGTTGACGGTCTGCGCGTAGCCATGCGTCAAATAGGGTTATTGGCGAGAGTTACACCCTTGTTTGGTCAGTACTCAAGCAGCTACCAAGGGCATTCACTCTAGCAAAACATGGTTGTTTGGGTGCAGTGGCCAATAAATAACCCTACACGTACGTACAGTATCAGTCTTCACAAAGTTGAAGTGGGATACTGGTCCGGATACTTTATGAAAATAGAAGAAAAAGACATACCTGATGAAAACAATAATATAATGTGCATTCACCTGACTCGGCCTCTGGAACAACAGGAAGTTACTTCAGTTCAACCAAAGGGAGTTAACTCTCTTACCATAGCTTACCAGGAATTTCGCAGAGAAAGAAATGCAAACAGTGAAACACACTACCTAAATTGCTCCGCCAAGGAACTGAATGTAGTGTGAGTAGCCTACGACTTTTTGACTCAATCATTTAACAAAAAGAAGATCTGAATACGCAGAATTTCATATCTTATTCTATGCCGACGGTTTTTACATTAAATTAATTAAATCAAATAAGGGAAGATAATTTGTTGATGGAAAGAGCAGCCTGCACATTGTCTTTTCTTTGCTATCATTAAAATTGTCTCATGACACTTGAGAGTCATAAATGGGTGTAATATATATATAGCTGTCAAGCTTGTGTAAAGTTGACCTTTAACCCTTTTGTTTCATTTGCTTGAACAAAAATCTTGTGGGTGTTTTCATTTGCAAATGAACAGCATACATAGACCGTGATAGACGGCACAAAACATACATTATGCAGGTTGTGATTCATTCTCCTTTTATATTACAGATTGTTGTGAATGTGTGTGTGTGCGTGCGCACATATGTGTGTGTGTGTGTAAATAGACCTTATGTCATTCAGGGTTGAGCAATGCGGAAACAAAATAGAACTAAAAGTCAACCTAATGTTCTTTAGGAAATATTCTTGCACATCATGTTGCAAACCACAATTTCTTTACTACTTTGTTACAGGCCAGTGCAAGGAACCTGAACTGCAGACACAATGGACGGAGTTAAAGAAGAGGTCATAGAAGGAGACTGTACACCTCGGATGGACAGTGGTGTTGTGGTGGTCAGTAGAATTCATCAGGATTTTCTCTTAACCCTTTTATGCCTTTCCAGTTAAAAGTTCAGGCAGATCTGTGAGTTCAGACGTGGGGGAAGTAAAGAAATGTTCTCTTTATGTAATTCATACTATTAGTTGCCGAGTGTGTGTGTGTGTGCGTGTGTGTGGAGGGTGCTCTTGCATACATGTATATGTATGGTGTGTGTGTGTGTGTGCGTGTGTGTGTGTGTGTGTATTAGATTGAGAGTAATTTGTTTTTATTAGTATACATCATTGTGTGTATGTCTGTTTGTGAGTGTGTGCATGCATGGGTGTGTGTACATCTGTCTTTTTCAGTTTCTGTCTGTCTCTGTATATAGGCATAGCTATATTTGTGTGGTACATGTTGGTAATGGTACATTGAATTTCTGTATTTAATATTTGCTTTTGTTTATTAGAAGCAGGAACCAGTATGGTCCATGAAGGAAGACTCACCAGATCAGCCCTCAGCTGTCTACAGCACAGTACAGCCCATGTCTGACAACACTTCTGGGTCACTGCTGTCTCTGAAAAGAGGCCGTGTGTGTCAGCATTGTTCTGCTGCCTTTGTGCTGATCAGCAGTTTGGAACGCCACCTGGTGTCAGTTCATGGAGAGCCTCTGCCATTCCCTGAGTGGACTGAGGGTAGTGACAGACAGGTAAGTGGGATTATCAGCTATTCCTGGGCTATATTGCATTTCATGAACTCATAGAGACGGAGGGAGGGATGGGGAGGGGTATACAGAAATCCCCCCTCCCCATCCCTCCCTCTCTCTATTTATGAGTTTATGAAATATAATATACTAGTTATACCCATGCTCTGCACGGGCCCAGAAATATTTTTTGGGAAATGCAAAGATAATTTATTCAATGTTACATTGATAGAACATATATATGCTTTCTGTGAATGTAAGAGAGTTCCCCGTACCATATACTAAAGAATAAAGATGCAATACTGGAAGCAATGTATTGATTTGAGCAAATTTTGCGTGACTTAGTGGCAAACCTTATTAGCAGTTGTCGTTGTGCAAGAGCGAGAAGGAGAGAGAAAGAGAGAGAGAGAGGGTGTGGGGGCATGGGAATACAGAGATAGATGAGAAAATGTGCTTAAGAAATATAAGATCATTACAATGTACCTTTGTTGTACAGTGGAGAGAGAGACAACAATGAACAACAACAATGAACAATGCTTTATTATCTTCAGGCCACTAGCCCCTAGATACATGGTCAAGCAAGGAATGCATTCGACCGGTAATTGAAGTTCATCGCTGTCATTGGATTATGTGAAAATCAGCAGTCAGTCCGGATTTTCATCTTCATGAGCTGAAGTTGGACCAATCACCCCTCTCAGGCTGTCAAACATTTTCCTACCCTCTCTTAACATCGTTTCATGCACGCAGTCCAGTAGGAATCTCAAGCTTTCTTTCGTCAGAGCAAAGCTTTGTTGTTGTTTTGTTGTATCGATACCGCTCGCATCGCCTTCCCTTGTGATGTTTGTTTCTGAAACTGACCCCTGATCTCCTTTCTCCGTCTGTAAGTGGAGAGAGAGAGAGAGATAGAGAGAGAGTGACACATATAGAGAGTGACACATACACAGGAAAGCACACACGCACACACACACTGTCATACTTAGACATGAAAAATTTAAACAGTTGGCCAACATCACACATCCGGAAAGTAAAGGGTGGGAAAGAAAAGGGTGGAAGTTACGAAACACAGGTTCAGCATTCTTCATGTTTTCCAAGGTAGATTCTGCAATTTCCGACACAGCTTGGGCGATGCAGACGACACAAAATTTCTAGGAAATTTCATACATTTTGCCTTCAAAATCAACTTTCAAAAGCAAAATTTTGAACCAGACATAGCGTAATCGAGTCCCAATGCGTTCTTCTGGAACTGTATGGCAAGCGAAAGTCCAGCATTTACGCTGTATCCGAGTTTTTATGTTCTTTTACGCTTCGGGCCTTAGCGTATTATATTATAGATGGAGAGAGGGATGGGGAGGGGTATACCGAAGTCAATCCATCAAGTAGTTATTTAAAAAATTTTTTTTAAACACAGTACCCCATTTCGGGCCCAGTTTACCAACATATATTTGGTGGTTACAGGGAGTAGAGTCGTCATTTTAATCGGGGTTAAGAGTGTTAATTTACAGATGAATGCCTGAACTATCCTGCCACCTTCCTTTTCTTCATGTTATTTTCTTCTCTTTTTAATTTACAGGTGAATGCCTGAACTGTCCTGCCACCTTCCGTCATGTTATTTTATGTGGGGTTGTTTTTTTATTGCAGATGTCCTTCTCGTGTGGAAGACTGTCCACAGGAGAGACGGACCATGTCAGGAAATATTCTGCAGACTCACATGATGATTTTGTTGTGGTGAGAAATTGCTGATCATGTCTTCATTGAAATAGCACAATCGTAAATTTTGACTTGTATTAGAAATAATTATACTGTACTTTTCATGACTAAGAAGCATACATTACCAAAAAATTGTTTTTACTTCTTTCTTAAAAATTACTAAATGCATGAGGAAAAAAAGATTTAAAAAAAAAGGTTTAAACCTCTGGTACTTTGCAGTGCCAACATGAAGATTGTGACCCATAGTTTTGTGCACAAATAGTTTGCAAAGTGAACTAACAATGCATCTTCTAACTCAAAGCTTCCTTCGTATATCATTTCTGTTCCTTGAACTCTGATTTTGTGTTTTTGACTTCATCATTTGTACAGCAGTAAAAAAAACTGAATCAAACTGCAGCGTCACTGGAACATACAACAAGCAGGCACACAACAAGTGCAACGTGACGTTATTTTCTTCACAAGAGACACAACAAAACATCTGGATATTTCGGCGAATGCGCCTTTATCAACACTGACACACAAGAAAACAGTCACTCCTGCTTTGCCTATTGGCCATCAGTGTTTCATATTTTAATTGAGGAATGAAGAAGAGAATGCATGCCACTCAACTCTAGCATTTCCTCTTTTTTCCCATAATGTGGTTTGGGTACTTTTAAATTATGATCTATGTCTATAAATGTGACTGACTTTTAAAGATGAAAATAAATAATTGTATTGAAATGGGGATTCCTGTTTTGTAAAAGGATTTAAGGCAATTTTTCAATGTTTATTTTCACAGAAGCTGGAACCAGTATGGTCCATGGAGGAAGACTCACCAGATCAGCCCTCAGCTGTCTACAGCACAGTACAGCCCATGTCTGACAACACTTCCTGGTCACTGCTGTCTCTGAAAAGAGGTCGCGTATGTCATCATTGTTCTGCTGCCTTTGTGCTGGTCAGCAGTTTGGAACTCCACCTGGCATCAGTTCATGGAGAGAAACTGCATGTGGTGTTACCTGGGTCCTCCACACCTGACAGATGTGATGCTGGTAACTGTAGCATAGGAGATATAGATAAGGAGGTTGATAGCCATGGCAACAGAAAAACAAAGAAAAGGAAAGTTGATGATTGTGGTACTGGTGATAAAGATGGAAAGGAAAGGAGTAAAAAGCATGTGTGTGATATCTGTGATAAGTCTTTCCTTACACCCAGCAAACTGAAGACACACAAATTGTTTCATAGTGGCGTTAAAGCATTTGTGTGTGATGTGTGCAGTAAGAGTTTTACTCTGGCTTTTCAACTGACAAAACACAACAGAGTTCACACAGGGGAGAGGCCTTTCAAGTGTCCACACTGTGACAAGGATTTTAAGGAGTCAGGTCATTTACAGAGCCACTTAAAGTCAGTCCATGATGATGCCAAACCCCATGTTTGTGATGTCTGTGGGGCAGCCTTCTCTCTTTCTCGCAATTTAACAGTGCATAAGAGAGTTCACACCGGAGAAAAACCCTATGTGTGTTCAGACTGTGGGAAAGGCTTCAAGCAGCCTAGTAATCTAGCAGACCATCGTCTGACCCATAGTGGACAAAAACCTCATGTGTGTTCTGACTGTGGTAAAGGGTTTATCAGGCCCACTCATCTAGCACAGCATCGTCTGATTCATTCTGGACAAAAATCTCACAGCTGCCCTCACTGTCCTGCTGCTTTCAGATATTCACAGCAGTTGAAGGCACACGCAGAGAGAGAACACCAGTAGCACAGTACACTGCAGTAACAGTTTTGTGATCCTCAAGAAAGTGATAACTACACACAAACACACACACATACACATATATATATATACACACACACACAGTTTTTCTTTAGCCACTTGCTATATATAATCTTCTTTCTCATTGTATTGGCATTTTCAGAATGTATCAAATTAATAGTGGAATAATTATATTCTTACAAACCTACGAAGCAGCATAGAATTTTTTTATTTTAATTCAGAGACAATCACTATGTCATTATTGTGTAATTTTCTACATTCTCCCCCCCCTCCTACACTCCACTGTCTATCTTCCTCATTATCCCTATACCCCCTATCCTCACACCCCTTTATTCATGGAAATATTATAGTGCCCCCTTTCCTCCCTTCCCTTCTGAGTTCTCCAATCTGGTTATTCTCTGATCTCACCCCCCTCCACTTTCTACCCCACCACACTCCTGTTCATTCTCTCTGTACCCTAGCTCCCCCCCCCCCCCCCCCACACACACACACTCCCCTCTCTTCAGTCTTGTTCCCGTCTTCACCACAAATCCTGCTGCCCCACCCCTCACCCCTGCCTTTTTACTGCCAATTAATGAGTTTATCATACATGTACCCCTCCCTCTCTCATATATCCTTCCTCTTGTATCCCTATTTACCCCCCTCTCTCTCTCTCTCTCTCTCTGATGGTGATTAGACTAGCGTCCAATCGGTCAGAGACCCTTATGGTCTCTCTCTTCTCCCATATATAAGCGAACTGTGTGACTCTGTGTGTGTGTGCGCACGCTAAAACCATATTTAGCTTTCGTTGATCGCCACCAAACTTTCACAATATTGAAATGAACACACTGCTGGTAAAATAGGAGGCATAACTTTTTACAACACGCTCGCTAATCAGCGTAATTAACTAATTTCTACACTCAGTCGGCAAAACGGATTTTACTTTGCTTCCATTTCTTCATTGTTCCTCTTTTTATATAAGCACATTTTTACTGTAATTATCACGGCACTGTCATAGTTCAGTGGATAGCGCGTTGCACACGCACGCAAGAGGTTGTGAGTTCGAATCTCCTCTGGATACCCATTTTTTTCTTCTTTTTTTTTTTCTTTTTTTTTGGGTCTTGTGCGTGTGGGGGGGGGGGGGGGGGGGGGGGGGGGGGGGGGGGGGGGGGGGGGGGGGGGGGGATTAGTGTGTGACTTTCTTACTCTTTGTGTGGGGATGGTTTCGGGTCGCCTCACATGGTTACACCCACTCGAAAGGAAATGGACCAACTACAGCCCAGGTGAAGCTGGGCTTACTTACTAGTCATGACATGTATTTTTACAACAATGTTGTGTTTTCTGTTAAACTCTCACTGTCTCCATCAGTGTTTACTTTCTATCTTTTTCCTTTTCATTGGTATATTTAACTATCTCTTTTCTACTGTTTCCCACATGAAATAGTTTTAGCATTTGTGTTTTATTGCTTGTAAATGTCCTGTATTTTCATCATGTTTTGTCCCAAATCATTTATGTGCTGTCCTCTTGTCTGTCTGTCTCTCACTTTCTGTGTCACATCTTCTGCATTTGTATATCTGTCCTTGTTGCATTTTGAGTATGTGACATAATTTGTTTTGTTTGTTTGTTGTTGTTTTTTGTTTGCTTGGTGTTTTTTTTATCAGTTGAAATTTTGTTTGCTTCGTTTTTTCCATTTAATCGTTTCTGTAATGCTTGCTCGAGATTGTAAATTTGGTAGAAGTTTCTTATGGCTTGATGTTTTTTTCATAGCAGAAAATAACGATTATTTGTGTTATTGTAACTGACATTTATTATGGTGCTTTAATTTACATTTTCACTGTTTTGTTGACAATTAAATACATGACCGTTTTTACTCATAATCAAAAACATGTTTTTGCATCTCTGTCTGTATTTAAACAGTATTATCTGGTGCATTGAAAGAGTTTGGTGACGTTATGCATAGCTGGGGTGGGGTAATGCCCAAATAATTTGCCAATTAAGTTTGGAGTTACTTAATCAAGTTAATGTGCATTGTCTTTGGAATGCAAGGTTGTTTTATATTGCACTAATGCCATCTTTTATGGTAGCTAACAGAATTGCTCTACACATTGTTCAGGAATGTCACTATTTTGTGTGTGGAAAAATTGGTGAATCATATTTTCTAACAACATTACCAGAAGAAGAAAAAATCAAAACAAAACGAAGAAGTACACAGGTCGATGAAATGTTTGTAGGGACTTTGCATCTGCCAAACAAGGTTGAGCAGTAGCAAAGACTGTACAGGGGAAGATAAACATCCGGTCTCTTTTCCCTATATGAGTAGTGAGGACAGAAACACTGGTTATGTCCCTTTGAAACAGTACACATTTTGCACGTCGATAGGCCAGTTGAATTCTCCGTTCAAGTTCCAGTCTGAGTTTTTGGATAGCCTCCACTGTGAAAAGTGTACTGGCCCCACTAACGATAACTCTATCAGCCCGGTTCGCCGAGCTCTTAAGTAATCCATCTTACCCTTTTAGAATATCTTTGGCAGTAGGCCTGGAATGTCTTTGGAATACAATTATGTAGAATGTGCTTTCATCAAAGCCTCTGAGGTGGGCTTGGTATCAAATATGTAAGAATCAAGTTTCTTTTTACATGGGCGCAGTGGTACAGTGGAACCTCCTTTATAAGACCTCCCATTATGACTCCCTCCTACATAAGACCTAAGCTTCTCTTAATTACATTGCCCTTCTTTGTAAGTATTACAATTACCTCCTTTATAAGACCCTCCCTTATAAGACCTCATTTTGGATGATTTTTGAAGGTCTTATAAAGGAGGTTCCACTGTATACAAGGATTTCCTGTTTTTTTATTTTACCAGAAAAGGAATTTCTTTTTTTTTTAATTTGTCAAACAAGATCTTTGTGTGTCTACTGTATTTTTCAAACACTTTAAAATAAGCATTTGTACAAATTGTGAAAAAAAGGAAACTGAAATACCTTCATAAATCAATGTTTTCTTCAGCTGCAGGGGGGCATTACCGCTAGACCCGGCCTTTCAGGGTTTTTTCATTTTGTGTAGTTGCACCCATATTTTTACTTGTTGCAGATGTTTGCATTGTGTTCATGGGTGGACGTAGTTCAGACATGCTCCTGAAATCAGGATTGAAAAAAAATGATAGTTCAGGATTGGTCGTCTTGTCATTTGGATCCACGGTCTTACAAAAATCAAACATTTCTACCAAAATTGATGGCAGATTAGAACAAGATCATAGATGTATGCAGTTCTAACACTGTCCCCACCCATCCTGTATACAGAGAGACACACACATTAGAAATTATTATTTTTATAAGGTGACCATTTAAGGATTGGGAAGATTCAGAGAACATTTAGAATGCGTCCTTTCGAAATTGAAATTTTTAATGTCACCCACGATGGTTTCTGTTTGGGTAGTGTCGGAGAATGGGTTAATTAAACCCATTGATTATGACCTTAATTACATTAATTCTTCCATTTGTTCCCTTGTCATTCTGTTGTCGAGATAGGTCCATTCTGATCGCTGAATATGAGTGGGATTGATTCTTGAATATCTTTCGAGTTCACACCATTTTTGTTCATGAAATAGCTTAGAAAAAAAAATCTTAAGATTTGTAATTGCCCTTGTTCGTGAACTAGTTTGAAACAAAAATAAACCAACTGAACCTTTACTTTGGCTTGGTGCGTTTCACTGAGTGAATGCTCCTGTTCTGTGTTTGTGTTGCCCTTGTCTTTCGTACTAACCTGTAGTTGTGTGCTTGTCAGTCGTGTACGACTATCACCACCAGATAGTAAAAAGAGGAAACTGACAGTTTAGAAAGCTGGGATGAAACTTGTTTATAGTGGAAACACCTTGCCCAGGGTACATCCCCACTCTCTTGGCAGTGAGGACTGATGACAAATTGGATTGCTCCCAAAGGCTAACTAATTCCCAAGGCTGCAGCAATGAGTGTAATGCCTCCTATTTTGAAAGTTGTAGTAATTCACAAAAGACAAAGCTGTAAACTGATTCTCTATAACTGACACTGTAGAAAATATCATTCAGCTCTCACTCTAAACAGAGGTGAGGTCAAAGGTGAACATCAAATGGCAAACACAAATTGTGACTCACACTGCAGGCCAGTTGGTTACGTTTGGTTGTTTATTGAGGTCACTTTGAGTTCAGTTCTCATCATCAGCGTAAATCATAGGACACTGCAGAACTTTAACTATTATTTGTAACATATTTTCTGTGTGTCAGTGGTGTGTGTGTGTGGCGGGTGTGTGTGAATAATTGTGTGTGTGTGTGTTTAAAAGTGTACATGCTTCTGAATAGTCTGTGTGTGTGCATGTGTGTGTGTGTGTGTGTGTGCGCACCTGACTGTATATTTATGTGTGTGTGTGCATGGACAAATGGACAAGTGCTTGATTTCAAATTGTAAACATTTGTATGTTAAATCATACCATGTAACTTCTAGAGTTGTTGTGTAATTTTATGACCCACTCATTCACTAATTCATGTAATACTGAACTTTCTGATTAACAAAACACACTTCCAATTCAAAGTTGAACTAAAAATTTACTTTCAACACTTGCAACAATCTACATATAAGTTTTTTTATAACAGTTAACACACATGAAGCAAAGGACACACATGAAGACTATGGGGAGCTGTTTGCACATTACCCTAGATAAGAGATAACAGTTTCAAAACACTTGCTAAGAGATATAGTTTTAAAACCCTAGATAAGATATATCAACAGTTTCAAAACCATAGATAAGAGATATCAACGGTTTCAAAACACTAACCAAGAGATATCGACAGTTTTAAAACTAGATAAGATATATCAAGGGTTATAAAATTTTCCGATTGTTAATTCTGCTGTACTGAGTTAGTATTATGCCAATGCCAATCTTGAAAACAAAACAAAATCTAAAGAACATCAAAAGAAAGGGCACATCAAGAGGCCGTGAGGCCTAGATGCCCTAAAAGCTTGACTTGACCTGACCTGACCTAAAGCTGTAAAGATAGTGTAGGCCTACTGCTACTAGAGTGATACGTGGGTCTGTGACCTCACCCACCTCTTCTGCAGAGTTGCTTTCCAGCGATTGAACGGTAACAACGGTAACAAGATCTTTTTGCATTTTCTGTAGGTTATCTCGTTTCAAATGTGTACGGCTTCACGGTAGAAACTGTTGATATCTCTTAGTGTTTTAAACTGTTGATATCCCTTAGTGAGGGTTTGAAACTGTTGATATCTCTTATCTAGGGTTTTGAAACTGTTGATATCTCTTAGCTAGTGTTTTGAAACTGTTGGTATCTCTTATCTAGGGTTTAGTGCAAACGGCTCCCCATAGAAGACATTAGTAAACATTGTCTTAGTGAAACAAGTATAAAAACATGCTTTCTTATTCCCCATCATCCCCCCGTGGGGATACCGGGGGGTCTTTTATATAAATAGTTCCCTTACCTTCTGGAAGTTCTGTGCTTATAACTTCCTCTAATCTGTCACTCTCTTTGACTCAGCCTTTTCCCTTTGCTTACTGTCATCTATCTTTCTGCCTTTCCGGTCCATTCTCCTGCCTTTTTTCAAGAAACACTTTCAAAAAGATTTCCTCCAGCCGAAGTCAGACGTGATGGGCCTAATTATTTCTTACTTAGGCGCATAACGGTAGCATGACGCATCTGCACTCATAATTGACAGGAAGCTGTCTGAGTGGTCGAAGAAGAAGAAGATTCCCCATCATTTCATTCCATTCTTTTTTTCAGAACATTCCTCATTACCAAAACCCAAACCCCCAACATTTAAGACTTTACTACTCATAGTCAACAACAGCATGATAGGTATACATTTCTTCACATAAACGTCTATAAACATGAATACAAAATAATATTTTGATACAGTAATTGTAAACTGGCAACATGAATCAAAATATTTTGAATAATTAATAGTAGGCTAGCACACACCAGTTAAGATATTTTAAAAGAATTTACAAACTAACAAAATGAATCTAAATAGTTTGAATAAGATATTGCTTTCATATGCACAAGAAATATGTATCAAATAAGGAAACACAAACAAGTTACTATTAAAAAATATTGTTTTACTAACAGAATTGCTAACCTATGGAATGATTTACCAGTGGACCTAAAATGTGCACCCAATACTAATACATTCAAAAATCGTCTAGATAATCATCCAAAATTTATAAATATATTTAGAAGCATTGATTAAAATTGCATGATAGGAAAATTCAACCGATTACACCTTGATCAAAGATACAAAATAAAAATTGATGATTCGATGGGACTGCCAAAAAGCTTGACGGCTTATTTAGTGCCTACCCCTACTACTACTACAGTACTCCCCGTTTATAGTAAACTCGGTTATAAGAAATTTCGGTTACAGTAAAGGAAAGCACTGGTTCCCGGCCAAAGGTCTACTGTTTTATTACTAAATAGACCTCGGATAGTAGCAACTCGGTTATAATAAAAAACCTGCTATAGTAAAGTTACTTTTGGTTCCCCACAGGACTGGCTCCTCGGTTACAATTAAAAAAAAGAAGTCCTCTTTGACCTTTGTAAATACGTCACCAATGTATGCGTCACAGTCTCACCACTGCCCCCACCCACCCATAATAACAACTGGGTTATAATTTTAAAAAAAATAAAATCGTATAGTAAAGTCATTTGTGGTTCCTCTTCGTTACAATAAAAAAAATTGTCCTCTTCCTGACCTTTGTAAATACATCATCAATGTATACTCACAGTCTCACTACTCCCTCTACCCACTTTCAACGAAACTGAAAGGCACTCAAAAACATGTTTCTTTCCCCTCATTACTTAGCGGAAAAAAACGATTCAGAAAAAAAAAAATATATACAGCCGAATCCGCTTATAAGAAACTCGCATATAAGAAAACTCGCTTACAATGAAGCAAAAAAAATGTCCCTGCCAAACTTCTTCTTTCTTATCTATGATCAAAACTGGGATATAAGAAACTCACTTATAAGAAAACTCGGTTATAAGCAAGCAATTTATTTTCTCCCATCCGCAATGAAAACTTGGATATAAGAAAATTATATAGTTATAACTAAGCAAGCAATTTATTTTCTCCCATCCGCAATGAAAACTTGGATATAAGAAAATTATATCATACAAGAGAGTTGGTTTGCAGTTCATTTTCTTATAAGCGAGTTCTATTTACTTATAAGCGAATTACCACTGACAACATTTTCTTAAAGACCCCCCAGATCACGAGTCAAAGTCACAGGTTCCACCTGTTTTCCTTCTTATAGCTGGTACAAAATCTTGTTTTGATCAGGTTTGACTCCCATACAAATGCCCCCAAATTGAAAACGAAACATTTTAAAGAGCAGCCTCAATTTGAAGTTGGGGGAATTTGTATGTGGGTCACAGCTACCCAGAAAAAAACAAGGGATTTAATCGTGTTGGGTCAGTGTGTCTTTAAAAGTGAGTTGGACCTGAACTGAAAGGATGTTCCGAGAAAATTGAAGTCGTTCCAAAAAGGGAAAGTTTACATCAAACCAGTTGTGTCACAGACATTCTAAACAGTACAGGCACTAGATTACAAGACTAATTGAGTTGTTTTTGTTCCTTTATTCCATACTTTCCTTCAGTATTCTGTGCAAAATAAATGTTGAGCAGAAGAAAAAAATATGAGTACTTTTGTGTTGGTGGTAGAGAGACAAGGGAAAAAACTTCAAAATGTTTTCTTATATCTGAATTTTGGATATAAGAAAACTTGGATAAACAAAACATCATCTCCCTTCGATTTTCTTATAACCGAGTTTTGCTGTATTTTGATTTGATGATGGGTTTATATTTAGTACTTTACGTTAGCTTTGACTTTGAAAAACGTCATCGGATAAGATAAAAAATACCATCAAAACTTTACTTTACCCGTACATCGTTTATAAGAAAAACCTGTTATAGTAAAGGAAAAGCCTTGCTCCCCTGCACTTTACTATAAGCGGGGTGTAATGTACTACTAACAATTAGTAGCATCTTCATCACCAGCAGAACACACAGAGAGAGAGAAAAAACTTGAAAATGGTGATGAAGATGATCGAGAAGCCGACGACCGCCATTGTTTCGTTCTCATCTACTGTCACTAGTACTGATCTAACAGCAAATTGAATATAAAGTAATAAAAGATAAAGAAGTGCCTTACGAGCGATGATTGATAAAAACAATCCAATGTTGGGTTAATTCGGCCTTGACAGCGACAGGAAGTTACGACAAGTCAAACCCATCCAAAGGGAGGTTACTTTGTATTCTACCCGCGCACACTTCCTGCCTAGGAAACTTCATTGGAAAACGGTCGGCAATCGTACCAAATCGGAGTGAGTGTTTGTATGTATGGGTGTGAGTAATCCAATCCCAATATACTTTATAAGTACTTTTTTTTATGTGACTTAAGTAATAATAATTTACTTTTTTTCTTAGCAGTGGCTCTGGCTGTTTTGAAACTTGTCTTTTTCTGTAGTGTTTCACTGTTTGTCTTTATCTCTCTGAGTCTCTCTGCCTCTGTCTGTCTCTACTCTCAGTCTCAGTCTTCAATAAGTTCATGTCACACCGTCTCAGTAGACATTATAGTGACATAAGAGGTTGCGCAATGCGGAAAATAAAATAATAATTTTTTTAAAAACCTAGATTAGTTGGGGGCAAAGTGTGTGTGGAAGAAACAAAACAAAAATAAAGTATGTGTGTGTGGAGCCACTGGAGGGGGGTGGACCATAGACCTTTGTTCACAGTATCCAGGCAAGACCAATCCGGCTACCGTAGCGGTCCCCGGGGCCAAACCCCGACCGGCACAGCTCCTGCCCACTCTCTCTCTCTCTCTCTCTCTCTCTCTCTCTCTCTCTCTCTCTCTCTCTCTCTCTCTCTCTCTGAGTCTCTCTCTCTCTGTCGAGCTGTCCGTTTCAGTTTTTCTCTGTCCCCAGAGAAACAGGGACATATATAGAAAGACACACACACACAGAGAAAGAAATTCATCCATTATTATCTGTCTGGTTGTGGTTGACCGTATATAACATAGTATAGCCCAGTGTTTGTTTGTGTATTATGCATGTGTGTTGGGGGGGGGGGGGGGGGGGGGGGGGGTATGTGTCAGTGTCTGTGTGTGTGTGTGTGAACTTGGGTGCATAAGTGTGATAATTGCTGCCATTTTTAAAGATGTTGTTGAAAAAGAAATTAAAATAGAAAATTTGTGCTCTGTAACTAGTGTAAGGTGTTTGGTGATTCATTGACCAAGACAGAGAGAAAGAAAGAGAGAAAGAGCGAGAGACAGAGAGAGAGAAAGATAGAGAGACAGAGGCACACAGGGAGAGAATGAGAGACAGACAGTCACACAGTGAGAGAAAGAAATTCATACAGTACTTCTCACTACAAATTTCATACAGGACTTCTCACTATCAACTCTAAGCACCTTCCTACAAACTCTCTGCAGAAGAAAAGTCTCCGTCAATCCCACTCAGCATCATATGACATCCCCAGCCATAGAACTCAGTACAGAAAATCCACCTTTCCTGTTCTGTTGGCAGCATATCTGACCTTAAATTTATATTGGGCACCTAATAAAAGTTAAGGAATTTGTTATTTCTCTTTACATTCTAGATCTAGTCTTGTCGCTTCAGTATAGCTTGTGAAATATTACCATGTCATCAAAAAAATAATTTTAATTTGAAGCAAATGGTCAAAATGTATATGATGTGAACAGAACAGTTTGGTAACAATGTAATAAAATTGCACTGCCTGCTAATTTAATCAATGAATGTGCCTGGTAATTATTTATTTATTTGTTCATTCATTTATTTATCAATGCAGATGTCCTCACAACAAGAGAGACTGTGCACAGAAGAGGCAAGCCATGTCAGGAACAAATTGTCTGACTCAGAAACTGAGTTTGTCCTGGTGAGTTTTATAAGATCTGTATTTAAAATGGCAGAATGTGAAATTTCACTTGCAATGGAAATAGTTACAGCATAGTTATTGTTCACAAATGTTTCGAGACATTCTTCAAAAAGTAATTTTAACCTATGTGTCTTGAGTAACTAATAGTAATAGTATCCCCTATGTGTGGAAAACAATCAACAACTCAAAACCATTATGTGACAATTTTGAATATAGTGCCAAAATAAACCATTCCAAACTAATGCACACACTAACAAGACATAAAGCTTGCATTCTTCATGATTACATGGATAATCAATTAAACACAGTGCCCAATTGTAAAAAACAAATCTGAAGTGTACTAGTGCAAAACCTAACAGAAATAAGGCTTGAATTCTTCTAGATTACATAGATAATCCAGTAAATTAATTTGAATATTCCAGTAGATTACTTTGGATAATCCAGTAAATTAATTTGGATAATTTAGTGAATTAATATGGATAAGCACCTGTGTGGACAAAGCACTGGCTAAGATGGCAGACATGCTGTTTTCCTGACAAATCACTGGCATTATCACAATCTTATGAACAGATTGTAAACAAATTTTAACAACAGTTGGAACAGTCGGAACTCCAAACCGCTTTTTTTCAGTTTTGTAAATAGGTCACTGTCACTTGGGAATGGGATATGTAAGAATTATAGTTTTGTTATTTACTTTATATTCATAAAAAGGTTGGTAGAGTGCTACATCTGTCAATTGGAAATGGGATTTTTAAGAATTGTAGTTTACTTTATTTTCAAGAAAGGTGGGCATAGTGCTGCATGGTGTCTTTGTTTGCCATGCAAGAGGCACCTTGTCGAGTTTCCTAATTAGAAAGAGAATATGTGTATAGATTTTCTTTTACAATAATGTAGACACTTGTCTTGCAAACACTGCTCATGTCATTTATTGTGGATGTTTATTATTTTTCTATGTAACTTAACATCTGCCTTTTGGAATGATCTAAATATGAATTACTCATATTAAAGATTTATAAAGTAATTCAGTTAGAAGCATTGTAATTGACTGGCTTGTTGCATATAAGTAAAAACATTTCTTTGTGAAAAGGACGTTATAACATATTTTGTTTGCATGTTTTTCTTTTTAAAAGAAGCTGGAACCAGCATGGTCCATGGAGGAAGACTCACCAGATCAGCCCTCAGCTGTCTACAGCACAGCACAGCCCATGTCTGACAACACTTCACTGCTGTCTCTGGACTCAAAGCACCCGTGCTACCTTTGTCCTGCTGCCTTTGTGCTGGTCAGCAGTTTGGAACTCCATCTGGCGTCAGTTCATGGAGAGAAACTGCACATGGTGTTACCTGGGTCCTCCACACCTGACAGATGTGATGCTGGTAACTGTAGCCACACAAACATAGATATAGAGGTAGATAGTCATGGTGAAAGGAATATAACAGCAAATAAGATTGATGATACTAGTACTGGTGATAAAGATAGAATGAAAAGGAGTAGACACCATGTGTGTGATGTCTGTGGAAAGTCTTTTTCTAAACCCAGCCAGCTGAAAAAACACAAATTGTTTCATAGTGATGTTAAGCCATTTGTGTGTGATGTGTGCAATAAGAGTTTTACTCTGGCTGGTGATCTGACTAAACACAAGCGAATCCACACAGGGGAGAGGCCTTTCAAGTGTCCACACTGTGACAGTAGTTTTAAACAGTCAAGTAATTTACAGATCCATGTAAAGTCAGTCCACAAAGGTGTCAGACCCCATGTTTGTGATGTCTGTGAGGCAGCTTTCTCTAAGACTAGTGATTTAACAAGACACAGGAGAATTCATGCTGGTGAAAAATCTTATGTGTGTCCAGACTGTGGGAAAGGTTTATCCCAGTCAAGCCTTCTAGAACATCGTCTGACCCACACAAAAGAAAAAGCCCATGTGTGTTCAGACTGTGGGAAAGGTTTCACCACTTCCAGTAGCCTGGTAAGGCATCGTCTGATCCACACTGGAGAAAAATCTCACAGCTGTCCTCATTGCCCTGCTGCTTTTAATCGGTCAGATGATTTGAAGAGACATATGCAAAGAATGCATCAATAACACAGTAAAATGTGTGGTTGTGTAATCAAACTTTTAAACACTGAACAAAATTTTTAAAATGTATCAATTGATTATGAGAAAAAAGTTTGATACAAATAATGCAATTGAGTTTCTTTGTTTTATGCAAAATCAAGCCAGATTCTAATGGTATGTTAACACTTTCAACACAACCCCTCTTGCTGTTCCGTATTCCCTCAGGACATTCCTTCAGGAGACCCGATTTTGGCCCTTTTCAATAAATTCTCTTTCAAAATCTGGAGATCACAGTGACTTTTTTTCTTTCTGTATAGTGATTTAAATGTGTCTTTAATCTTTTAAATAATATAACATTTGATTATTGTGTGTTATAACTGAATGAGTTGAAAGCAGCCACATCACTGTCGGCCTCAGGGGCATTTTGCCTGTTGCTAAAATACTAGCAGCGTGTCGGCAACGGTAAACTCGGGAGTTGCTAGTATTTTAGCGGCGTGTTGCGAAAATGTTAAATTGCAATCAAGTTGATTTTGTGAAACAAACCCATGACACATCAAGGTGTTGGAAGTTTATTTCACAACCTAGTGAGGGTGGAAGATAGAAATGACCCAATCGAGATTTGAACCTGCGACTCCACAATCCCCAGGATCATGAGTCCAACACTGCACCCACTGGGCTAGTTAGGCCCCTGCTTTTGTCACTGATATCAAAGGGAATGAGTTAACTATACTGTGGTAAAGGACAATGAAAAGAGATGATCCAGGGCTGAAAACATGATCAGCACTGGTGCCATGCTGTATGCAGTGCTGGGAATGGCCCTAAGGAATGGTGTGTTGATTGAGGGGGTTGTTGATGGTGCCATGCTGTATGCAGTGCTGGGAATGGCCCTAAGGAATGGTGTGTTGATTGAGGGGGTTGTTGATGGTGCCATGCTGTATGCAGTGCTGGGAATGGCCCTAAGGAATGGTGTGTTGATTGAGGGGGTTGTTGATGGTGCCATGCTGTATGCAGTGCTGGGAATGGCCCTAAGGAATGGTGTGTTGATTGAGGGGGTTGTTGATGGTGCCATGCTGTATGCAGTGCTGGGAATGGCCCTAAGGAATGGTGTGTTGATTGAGGGGGTTGTTGATGGTGCCATGCTGTATGCAGTGCTGGGAATGGCCCTAAGGAATGGTGTGTTGATTGAGGGGGTTGTTGATGGTGCCATGCTGTATGCAGTGCTGGGAATGGCCCTAAGGAATGGTGTGTTGATTGAGGGGGTTGTTGATGGTGCCATGCTGTATGCAGTGCTGGGAATGGCCCTTAGGAATGGTGTGTTGATTGAGGGGGTTGTTGATGGTGCCATGCTGTATGCAGTGCTGGGAATGGCCCTAAGGAATGGTGTGTTGATTGAGGGGGTTGTTGATGGTGCCATGCTGTATGCAGTGCTGGGAATGGCCCTAAGGAATGGTGTGTTGATTGAGGGGGTTGTTGATGGTGCCATGCTGTATGCAGTGCTGGGAATGGCCCTAAGGAAGAAATATAGCATTCCTGATAATTAGTATAGCCATACATTGAAACACCTTTACGTTACCAACTCCCTGATTCTCCCAGACTTCTTGAAAACCATATTTATAAAGCATAAAACAGACAGATGTGGCCCACATATTTCTATTCTGATGATGCAGGAAAAATAACATTTTATAAGCTTTTAAACGTAGTCTGTATTCTGGCATCTGAGTAATGTTCAACCAATATTTGAGAGAGAGAGAGAGAGTGAGGGAGAGGGAGAGAGAGAGAGAAAAAGAGAGATGTTGGCCTCTTAATTGAAGACCAGATATTGTTTATTGGAGTATCAATACAAATGGATATGTGTGCTTGCGTGCAAGTGGGGGTGGTTGAAATGGGATCGGTACGTGCATGTATGCGCACGCATGGCGTGTGGGTGGTGTGTGTGTGTGTGTGTGTGAATGCCCATTGATTATTACGCGCACGCGTGTGTGTGTGTGTGCATGCGCGTGCGTGGTGTGCGACTGTGTGCTTCTCTATTAGTGTGTGTGTTTGCGCAATAACGTAGCTCATGAACTTTGATTTCCCTTCCAATTTTGTTTCTTTTCGTATAATATTGTAATATTGTTTAAATTTTTGTGGTTATGAACAGGGCTTTGTTTAAATAATATTATTTTATAATATTTGATTTGATTGTAGTGAGTCTTATGTGTATAATGACTTATTTGTGTTTTATTGTCTATGTAAAGCGCTTTGAGCTCCCTGCAAAGGGAGTAAAGCGCTATATAAATGTTCAGTATTATTATTATTATGGGTGGTCATGTTTGAAATATGTGACTGCCCAGTGTGTTGAGAGAGCATGAATTGAGGTCAAGCTATGGAGCGATGGTGGGAGGGATTGCTAAGTTCCTGTGCGTTTTCTAATGTGTAATTTCTGAGTAGATTACTTTATCATGTGTTCTGGGGATATTGATGTAAAGGACATTCATGGAATTGAGATTGTGCAACATGACCTGTGTGCGTGTGTGTGTGTGAGAGGGGAAAAAAAGAGCTTCCAAGGTGTGTGTTCGTGTGTGTGTGCACGCACACACGTGTGTGTGTGTGTGTAGGTGTGTGTGTACATGCGTGTGTGTGTTTAAAAGTGAATTTTGAACCCAAAAAAGATAAAGTGAAATAAACTTAGAAAATGTTTTGATGACACTAACATGTCTATTGCCCACTTGATGCTGGTATTGGTAAACTTTGGTAAATTAAAAAAATGTCTATTATTCTTCAAATCTGTAATAAGTCAGTGTTTAAATGTTTACATTGATGTAACAAAAAATATATTAGTTCAAGAATTATGTATCATGTGCATGTGAGAAGAAGAGGAGAGAGAGAGAGAGTCTGTGTGTGTGTGTGTGTGTGTGAGAGAGAGAGAGAGAGATGTTTGTGTGCATGTGTGAGCATTGGGCCACTCCTGTTGTTTGTTTACATTGTCACTAATTTTTGCCTGTCATTTTTTTAAGCTAAGCCCATCTATGCTGATTTTGTCTGATATTTATTCTTTGTCTTCAGGAGATGAATTGTGTGGTGTTTATCATGCTCGTCTTGTTTCCCTGAATAAATATGTTGAGATGTGTGTGCGTGCATGTGTGAGGTGAGATGATAGAGAATCTGTGTTGTTAAGAATAGAAAAAATACTATAAAAATAACATGAATTGACAAGAAAGAAAAGAGGAAAGCATGTTCTGTTTCATGAAAGAGAAGTTGTCCAAAGTGTTTTCTGCATGTTATGTTAGAATTTTATTGTGAAAAAATGTTGAAAGTTGTTTTACATTAAGTTACAATGATGTGTTTTATTTTTCTTAAAAACGTTTACCCGTTTATTTATCGAAAATGTGTTTATTATCAAATTGCAGTTGTGTTTTAATGAAATATACTAAAATGTTTAAAATATTAAAAGTTTATTTATCATTGATTGCAATTATGGTTTTTTTTGTGATCTTTAAACAGTTTAAAGTTTTAAAAAAGGTTCTTCACAGTTATATTTTTATCTTTGATAAGTTCAGCATTACCTGTATGAATGAGTAAAAAAAACGGCCTTTAAATTGAAGTGAAAGGTGCTTGCATTTGCATACAATAACTTAAAATTGAATTTTAGCGCATAAATACACATAGACGCACGCACGCACACACACACACACACACATACATTTTGATTTATATATGTATCTGGTCACACAATTGCTGCTGTATATAAATGTTAATCTACATCTTATGATTTTCATGGTTTATGAGAATTTAACACAATTGAGAATTCAAAGTGACCTTAATAAGCAACCACAGTGAGAGTCACAATTTGTGTTTGATGTTCACCTTTGACCTCTGCTCTGTGTGACAAGGGATCATGGGAGATGATGGGAGAGTACATCAGTGTGTGAAAAACTTCATCACTTGGGATGGATGGTGTGAGATGATGGGAGAGTACATCAGTGTGTCTAGGCCCTTAACTCCAATGGCTTTTATCATTGGCTGACAGTTTGGGCCAACAGTAAAGTGAGCAAGAGCTGTAGGACCAGTGATTGTCCACAGCAATGGAAAATCATTGTACAGCTCAGTCTGTTGTGAATGACTAGGAGTCTCACACTAGGAGGCTTTAGCACTGGTTCTTTGTTCCGCAGCCTTGGGGATGTGTTGGCCTTTGGGGATCCTCCCTGTCCTAAAGTCCTCTTGGCTGAGAGTGGGGATGTCCCCTGGGAAGGCGTCTCCACAATGAACAATTTCCAGCCAACTTTTCCAGAATAGCAGTTGCCTCCTCAGCTATCTGCAGGTCATAGACTGACACAACTGACTAGCACACACACACACACACACCATCAGCACCAACAAACTGTGGCACAAAACAAAGGAACATTACAAAAAGAAAAACAAACACTCAGTATAATTCATCAAGCCAAACTTATGTTTCCGTTGTTTTATTAATGTTTAAAAGCATTTTGTGAAAACAAGCAAATAAATAAAGAAACGTAATAAAAAATCTAAAGAAAAAATTACAAAATGTGTGTCTTTTTGTGTTATCGGAGGAATGAGTGTGTGTGCGCGTGCGTGCGTGTTTGTGTGTGTGTGTGCGTACGTGTCGGTGTGTGCATGAGTGTGTGTCATTGTTGTTTTTGCTGTTCATGTAAGATACAGCTGAATCCGCTTATAAGAAACTCACTTATAAGAAAACTCGTTTTCAAGCAAAAAACAATTCCCTGCCGAACTCCTTTCTTATCTATTATCAAAACTCGGATATAAGAAACTTGTTTATACGAAAACTCGTTTATAATCAAGCAAATTCTGTCTCCCATCCGAGATGGAAACTTGGATATAAGAAAATTATGTCATACAAGAGAGTTGGTTTGCAGTTCATTTTCTTATAAGCGAGTTCTATTTTCTTATAAGGGAATTGCCATTGATAACATTTTCTTAAAAGTGAGTTGGCAGAGAGGAAAAGGCAATACAAATAACTGAACATGTGGACAAAAATCCACATAAACAAAAGCAAACAATTGATGAAAAGCTGCATGGGTGGACACTAAATGGTAATATTTCAGTACAAGAAATGTGAACATGTACGCATTTAACCCTTTTGTGGTTGCTTGCGTGCTTTCAGATCCATCCAACTTTCGTCAATTCGCTTGGTAATAAGAAATAACTCGCACTACAGAGATGTTGAAACTATGATGACGTTTATTCATACAAAGCCATGAGTCATTTGGCAATAACGTTACACTAGTGACTACAACTACTCTGACGTTGCCGACGGCGTAAACAATGTCGACGGTGACAAAGGCGGTAAAATACTGCAATGAACAAAACACAATAGCAAAACTATGAGAACTAAGGCAATAAGCGTTGTGCCACAACATCATCAAACAATTTCATCAACAGTAAACAACGACATCAAAACGCATTCCAAAAACGAACAAACGCGTAAACATCATTAGGAACATGTGAACTACCATAGACCATTACATATAAGCCCAAACTTCAGCCACGGAAATCCCCTTTAATTAGGCAACAACTTGACACATCCCTTCAGTTGCTATAACCTGGAAACCCCCTTTAAGTTGCACTAGCCCAGAGCACCCCCTTAGACAACACTGGCCCGGGAGAACCACTTCAGTTAAACATTGGCCCATGAAAACCCCTTTAACTGGGCACACAACTTCTCCTCAACATTGAACCAAAGCAATTAAAACTCCCTTGATAACTACACAAAGGGAAATAAGATCCCAACATCTAAGAACATCAATGAGCGACTTTAAAAGATATTATTTCGCAAAAGAACTTGACTACCAAGCAAAGGATTATTAATAACAAAATAATCATATCAAATAATAAAGCATATTTTGAACCATGAAAAATACATCAAACATTCAATATAATATAAAAGAAATGTAAAAAACATGCCTAAATTTACCTTATGGCCGAACGAACTGGAAGAAATCTTTGAAGCACAACAGAGCACTTTCTAGAAAACATTAGGTATCTTTCAAAACAACTGCTGAAAAGATGATGTAGTAACTGTGATGTAAATGTCAAGGATATGACGTCAAGGATATGACGCCAAATGTACAATGACGTAGATTGTTGTATTGATAAGTAAAATTGCATGGAGAACACGACCAGCAAACAAACACAGGCCTTAAACAACACACATCAGTCCAGTTACGTCAATGAAAGTCAGTCATATGATTAGTCATGAATCGTCGGTCAAGTCAATACACCGCACACACAGAGGCCACAACAAAATGATCCACACACACACGAACATCCTGACAAACACACTGACAAATACACAAAAAAACTTATGCACGCAACTAAGCAAAACAATAATACGCGCATGCAAAACACACTAGTGGAACCCAACATGGGCAAGACTGCGAGACAAAATACACTGCCACATCAGCAGTTACACCTTTCACCGCCAATGTCGCATTTATGCACCACAATGGTTTAACACCCATGTTACTAAAAGGTATCAAATCAGGACCTGTTATTCAAAGACCCTATCTTCTTAATTTTGGGAGGTAAGGATAGGCCTAATGTTATACATGTTACAGAGGAATTCCCAATATTGCAGATTTTTTTGTTCTCTACCCAATCAAGTGTAATGGTGTTTTCGGGCTAAAAAATGGCTGGCGCGAAAGGGTTAATAACAGTAAAAAGAAGAACAAAGCTTGTTAGTTGAGTGGTTGTAGGCACCTTTAAATCTTCTTCTTAGTAGATGATTTTGATTTTATGATGTAAAACATGCACCAAATTAGGAAAAAGGATTTTCTCTTCGTTTTGTTTTTCTGTCTTTCTTTTCTTTTCTTTTTTCTCTTTTCCCCCATTCAATTTGGTTATAGGAAAAAAACCTCATCTCCCTTCGATTTTTGGAAACCGAGTTTTGCTTTATTTTGATATTATGATGTAAAACATTAGTCATAAGTCACAAGTTTCATTATTGTCCATTGGCATTGTACAAACGCAGATGGAAAAATGTCTTCCACCGTGTAAAATAAGTTACATACATTCAAATTAAAATATTCATTAAAAAAAACATGAAATAGAAATTTACATTTAAACAAATATGCCACTCTCACACCACACCAAATCATTCATCTGCTCTCCGCTATCTTACTCGCTCATCATGCAACTCACCACCACTTCTGCCTTCATTTTTGTTTTGAATTTTCTGTTCTTTGGTGGTTGTTTTTTCTTTTCCCGTTTTTTTTTCTTTCATGCACCAAATTAGGTAAAATGATTTTCTCTTCGTTTTATGTTTCTGTTTGTCTGTATTTTCTTTTTTTCTCGTTTATTTTCCCCCATTTTCCCCAATCAACTCGGTTATAAGAAAAAAAATTCAAAACATTTTTTTATATCCGAGTTTCGGATATAAGAAAACTCGGATATAAGAAAACAAAAAATGATCTCCCTTCGATTTTCTTATAACCGAGTTTTGCTGTATATTGTTTTTGTGAAGCGCCTAGAGCCCCCACGGGAGATTAGGCGCTATATAAATGATCATTATTATTATTATTAATGTTTTGGGCAATTCTGCCAAACAACAACAAAAAATGATCAATGAAAAAATATACTATTTATAGGATTCCAATTTCCAATTGCACTACTGAATAATTTGAGCAAAGATACTTTCCGACTCCGGATTGTTCATGTTAGTTTTGGTTCCTACTCGGAGCCATAAGGCAAATAAAAAGGAAACAAAAAGAAAAGAAAAATTACCTAGGGGGAATTTTCGACAAGCTCACTATATATATTTATGGCTCCATGGCTCTGAGTAGGAACCAAAACTAACATATACTGAATAATTATACACCGTAACAAAAATTGAAAAAATTCCTGTATAATTTTACCCATACTTTCTTATTTTAGAAATGTCTCACATCTGCTTGTACCAGGCCGAAGGACGATAATTAAATTTAACGCTAATCATTTCATAGCTTTTTTAATTATGTTTTTCAAACAAACCGATAACCTCCTTGGTGAAGGCAATACAGAATCCACAGAAAAATGCAGACAGAGGGCACAGAGAACACAGACTGAGCAGATAACATGAACAGTGTATCTTGCAGTGTATCTCTGAAAAAGTCAACACACAAATCATGAGGTCTTTTTGAAACCCAGTATGTACAACATTCACACATGAAGAGATGTTATGAATAACAAAACAAAAAGCTTATATATGTGCAGATATGCTCTTGCTCTCTCTCTCTCTCTCTCTCTCTCTCTCTCTCTCTCTCTCTCTCTCTCTCTCTCTCAAACTTAGTACATGTAATAAGACCTCGCATTATAAGACTCCCTCCCATATAAGACCTACTTTTCTGAGACATTGTCCTTTTTGTAAGTACAAAAACAAACAACTACACGACAAGTGTAAAGTGACGTTATTTTATTCACAAGAGACAAAACAAAAGTACTGGATATTTCGGCGAATGCGCCTTTATCAACACAGACAAACAATTAAACAGCAAATATAGCAAAAAGCAGCAAAAAGCAGGCAACAGAAGGAGCAAAAAACCATCAAGATCAAAATAAAAACAATACTTCCCCTCTACAGTCCAACGCGTAAAACGTCTTTGTAAGTATTAAAATTACCTCCCTTATAAGACCCATCCCTTATAAGACCTCATTTTGGATGATTTTTGAAAGTCTTATAAGGGATGTTCCACTGTATTTGTTTCATTTTACACCAGCCACAAAGCACAGCTGCGTTGGTTAACCTTTACCGGATCATGCTTTTGATACAGGACACGATGGCGGGGGTCTTACACGACCCCTACTCAGCAAAGAGCAAATTCCGAAAATGTTATCCCTGTCCGTATGGCGGGGGTCTCCCACGACCCCTACTTGTCAAAGAGGCACCATGTGTTTATCCCTGTCCGGATGGCGGGGGTCTGCCAACCCCTACTTGTCAAAGAGGCACCATGTGTTTATCCCTGTCACGGATGGCGGGGGTCTCCCACGACCCCTACTTGTCAACAGAGGCAAGGAATGTTTATCCCTGTCCGGATGGCGGGGGTCTCCCACGACCCCTACTCAATGATGTGCAGTGCTCTTTAAAGTAGGGGTCGTGGGAGACCCCCGTCATCCGGACAGGTATATCAAAATTACGCGTCATATTACGTCATTTATATTTTATACACATTAATAAAATTGAACACACTTAAAGCCATTTACGTTTGTGACAAAGTCATGAAATTACATGAAGATTGCTTAAATAGTTTTAGAGATATAACATGTTTTGTGTGTCAAGGGGTCGTGGGCGACCCCAGAAGTCCGGTAAAGGTTAATAAAATTATTAATGCAAACATAAGGATTGAAGTAAAGTACTAATACATGGAAAGCTTATTTTAACAACAGCAGCAAAAAGATTTGTTTCAATTTTTGTATCGTTGGAAGTGATAATTGCAGTATATTTATTATAGCATTTAGCCAACACATTCAAAGATTCTCTGACATATGTCATCGCACACAGATACAATCATCATCATACTCTATTACATTGTGGTAAAGAATACTACACACATGAGGATTGTGGAAAATCCAAAACACAGATTCAAATCTTTATTTGGTCATTTTTATCTTCCACCCTTCCCTTCTCTAGTTAATTAGTGATTTATAGTCCCGCCAACAGCTATGGTCATCTCAGGACTGTTACCATGTTAAGTTTTGACCATGTGACTTCAGGGGCCAGTTTAATGGATTGTTTTGACCCGAATCGAAAGCTCAAAACCAAATCGAGTTAATTAGTCATTTATAGTCCCGCCAACAGCTATGGTCATATCAGGACTGTTACCATGTTAAGTTTGACCATGTTACTTCAGGGGATAGTTTTGACCCGAATCGGAAGCTCAAAACCAAATCGCGTTCTGAAATCTGAATTTAGATATGCCGCCAGCCAAAGGCGACAGCCAAATAGGGTGCCTCACAAAATATGCAATTTTCAGTAAAATGATGAAGGTTTCCGAAACAAGATGCAATCTGAACGAAAGAAGAAGACTTGAATTAAATTGTTAAATGGGTGTCTGCATTGTTGCGTTGCTTTAATTTAAATGCGTTGAGATACGGAATTGATCACGCATGAAGTACGCCTCCACCGTTATGACGTACATATCTTCCACCGTTTGCGTGCTTTTTTTCACACAAGAAATGGCGATACGTAACACATCTCATGCTTGACCGTGGAGTTAAAAAAGCCTAAGAACTCCGTCCTCCAGTTGTTTGTGAGGATGTTTTCTGTTAACTCAGTAACAAGAGCACTGGGGTAAGCGTTGTAATGAGGCTTTATACCGAAAATTATCTGCCCCTGTTTCGTGACCTGAGATGCGAACGCCACCTACTTAAGATTATCGCCCTTGCATCGGCAGTTTGGGCCTAAAATTATCGCCCTTTCGTCTCGGCAAGGAGTAGTATAAAGCCTCATCAGAATTTAAAGTGATGATTGTATTTTGTAGTAGTAATGATTATGAAATGATTGTATAGTATTTTGCGCAGAACAAAATACTTTTGAGAAAGAGGTTCGTTGTTTGTGTTCTGCATTTTGCACTTGTCTTGAAGATATATAAATTTACCACATGAATGAGTAGAGGGGTTAACAGTGGCCAGTTTAACTTCTGGCATATGAACTGAAGATACTGTTACTGTTATAGTTTTCAATGCTGGGTCTAGGAGTCAGGACATGTCACGGAGGGCTGGCTGTTAGGGTTCTCAGCTCTACACCATGAAGCCTGCCTCGCCGACTGAACGTGCGTGCCTGATACTTCCCTGCACTGCTCCTTTGATTGAAAATTGATTTATGATACTTTCCTGTACCTTCATAAATCAATGTTTGCTTCAGCTGCAGGGGGACATTACCCCTGGACCCCGACCTTTCAGGTTTTTATTTTTATTTTGTGTAGTCGCATCCATATAGTCATTATTACTATTACCGGTAAGCAAAATTATTTTTCTGTCAATGTTCATTCTTTCTGTTTGTCTGTCTGTGTGTGTAATTTGTGTCTGTAATTTTTTATTTCCTATTCTTTATGCTATATGTTAAATATTATTATATGTGGTGTTATATGTGTATATTATATTTTTATATTGTAAACGCCTAGGACATTAAATTGATTAGGCGTGCTAAATGTTCTAATAATAATCATAATAATAATGGGAGCGCTCGCGGGTATGCTTCATTGTGTGTGCCCATTTAGCTTTCATACAAGTGTTTGTATATGGCTGCACAAGCCTATAAAAAAAAGAATGTGTGTCTGTGCATGCATAAATACATTTTCAATGCGTACTACTTAGACGAAGGCAATACAAAGCGCTACTAGTGCGCATAAGCTGCGGTGAATCCTGTGATTCGAGGGAAGTGAACTTCCACATCGATCTGTTCAACCTTAAACAAGCAATACAAGAGTTCATAAGTGAGTAGTATATCTTAACATTGTTGTCTATTGCTTGTTAAAACCTTCACCACCATAGGAAAATTATCGATTTTCTTATATAATTTAAAGGAGACCTGCTAGACTTAATCTGAACAAAATGGTCTAGTAATATATCTTTCCTGACTTGTCTCAAACAAAAGCTATCATTTTAGGGCTATAACATCAAAAGTTATGACATCACACACCCAGTAGTAGACACAAAGCAGGCAGTGAAGGGCTTAATGGATCTAAGAGCAGATAATAAATTAATTTAAAAAAAGTGGTTAAAGCTTGTTTGCTTTACACCAAGAGAGAGATTTACATTTGAGCACACGTACATGGGTGTAACTTTTCATGGTATACAAGGATTTCCTGTTTTTGAATTTTACCAGAAAAGAAATTCCTTTGTTTTTAAATTGTCAAACATGATCTTTGTGTTAGTTAGTTAGTTAGTCTATTATAGTCCCGTCAACAGCTATGGTTATCTCAGGACTGTCACCACGTAAAGTTCAACCACGTATAGCAAAACACAAATAAAACAACGCATAAAACCTGAAAACATAAAAAATACAGTACAAACACTGGCCATATAAAGTTGAGCTGTGTCAAACTGTAACTGTTATTCTGATCGCTTCTCGGCCTTTTGGCTAAGACAGTGATTCAGGAACATAAATTTTTGTTTATACCCTGGTTGGTTTGTTCAGCCCGTCGTACATGGCGAAAGCCGATACGCGACGTTAAACTGAACTTCCACTGTAACTGACCAATAAAAAAACCCACACCAAACAATGTAAATAAACCAAACAGAATCAACAGCAGAGAGAGGAATCCACCACTTACAAAGAATTCTACTCTCTTCACAATCCATTCAACATGCATCAGTTTCTAATTAATACTTTTTCTCTAAAAGTGTTTTGTGCCATTTCCAGGCCTTATAACATCACCACAACTTCTACAAATCACATGCATTTTCTTGTGAACCACAATGTGTTTTTACTGCAGTGTACACTGTTACTGGTGTTCACTCTGTATGTGTGCCTTCAACTGATATAAATATCTGAAATCAGCAGGACAGTGAGGACAGCTGTGAGGTTTTTCTACCAGAGTGAGTCAGACGATGTCTGCTCAGATTACTGGAGTGGGCAAAGCCTTTCCCACAGTCTGAACACACATGGGGTCTATTTCCTGTGTGAGTCAGACGATGTTCTGCTAGATTACCTGGCTGGACAAAGCCTTTTCCACAGTGTGAGCACACATGGGGTTTTTCACCTGTGTGAATTTTCCTGTGCACTGTTAACTGGCTAGTCTGAGAGAAAGCTGCCCCACAGACATCACAGACATGGGGTCTGGCACCTTTATGAACTGAATTTATGTGTTTATGTAAATCACCTAACTGCTTGAAACCACTGTCACATTGTGGACACTTGTAAGGCCTCTCCCCTGTGTGGACTCTCTTGTGCTTTGTCAGGTCACTAGCCTGAACAAAACTCTTACTGCACACATCACACATAAACGGTTTCTGACTGCTATGTGTCCAGCTATGTGTCTTTAAACTACAAAACTGAGTAAAAATCTTACCACACACATCACACACAAAAGACTTAACACCACTATCAATCAATTTGTGTCTCTTCAGTTCACTGGGTCCAGGAAAAGACTTTCCGCAGACATGCTGTCTCCTCCTTTTCTTTCTATCTTCATGACCAGTATCATTATCATCGTTTTTCTTTTTAGTTGTTTTCCTGTTGATATGGCTATCTACCTCCTTATCTAGGCCTGTGTTGCTACAGTTACCAGTATCACATATGTCACGTGTGGAGGACCCAGGTAACACCATGTGCAGTTTCTCTCCATGAACTGACGCCAGGTGGAGTTCCAAACTGCTGACCAGCACAAAGGCAGCAGAACAACACTGACACACATGATCTTTTATCAGACACAGCAGTGACTCAGAAGTGTTGTCAGACATGGGCTGTACTGTGCTGTAGACAGCTGAGGGCTGACTTGGTGAATCTCCCTCCATGGACCAGCTTCTGTGAAAATAGACATTGCAACACTGCCTTAAAATTGTTTGACAAAGCAGGATTCCCTAATTCAAAACAATTATATTTTCATCATAAAAAGTCATCACATTTAGACACAGATTGTAATTAAAAGGTACTCAAACCACTTAATTATTTATGGAAAAAAAGAAATATATTTTTTGAGTTGAGTGGCATGCATTCTCTTTTATTCCTCAATTAAAATATAAACACCGATAGGCAAAACATGTGTGACTAGTGCATGAATGATGAACATGAAGTCAAACGCACTAAATCAGAATCCAAGGAACAGAAGTGACACAACAAAGAAGCTTTGGATCCACCAGCCGCCGTAGGGTAGTGGTTAGCGTCGCAGACTACTGGCTGGGAGGTCTCGGGTTCGAATCCCATCAGAGAAGAGGGTTTTTTCGGTCCTGGACCGACTCCTACCCAGAATGAGTGGCTATGGGCTCAATGGGAAGACTGAAACCACACAGTCAAGCTTCATCCGCTTAACGGATGCAATTCTGAGAGTGTTGCTCTAATATCAAGACCAGCACTGCACGTGTCTGTAGTTCTCAAGCCTGGTTAGTGCCGGGATATCATTATGAAAGGAAGCGTAGAATACAGCCCTGTCATGCAGTCTCAGACTTATACGGAACTCCATAGCATCATCATCATCATCATAGTCATCTGCCTCATTTCCATCAATCATTAAAAAAAAAAAAGTCTCAAATTCTGTGGCTTTGCAAGCCCTGCTCTCATGGTGACCTCAGTTTCGGTTTCCAATCCAGTCTATGCCTTAGTGCATTCGGGTCTCTATAGTTGTATATGACCTAGAGAGCTGAATAGGGTACATGTCTCCCCCCCTCTGTCTCTACCTGAGATGTGCTCACCTTTCCCATAAAGGTTACTACAACACTCTCCCTACCCCCACCCCACTCCCACCCTTAGCCTTATCCCTTTTAGTCCCAAGCCTTCACTCACCTACCTAGTACCTAGTACCTGTCACCGGCTGAAGAAGAACAAACGTTTGAAAGCTCCCCAATGTCAACTCCATCAGGTCAGATCTACCTCTTCTTTATTGTTTTCCTCTACATTGTTTCTTCTTCTTCGTTCACTCAGTTTCCTGTCATATGAGCATAGATGCATCATGCTGCCGTTATGCACCTAACTAAGAAATAGTTAGGCCCAGCATGTCCGACTTCGGCTGAAGAAATCTTTGTAAGAATTTATACAAAAAAAGGCAGGAGAATGGACCAGTGTGACAGAAAGATAGCAGATGACAGTAAGCAAAGGGAAAAGGCAGAGTCAAAGAGAGTGATGGATTAGAGGAAGCTACAAGCACACAATTTCCAGAAGGTGGGGGAACTATTTGTACAAAAGACACCCACCCCCCCGGTATCCCCACGGGGTACACTGTTTCAAGACCTGACAGTCACCCTTTTCAACCACTCCCGGCACTGTAGGCTATTTTGTTTTAGCCTTTTGCCCTCTAAATATGTTTTTGATTTTTGTTAGGTTAGGCTTCATTCACTGATGACTACTAAGGCATCTGTGTTTTATTAATTTAAATCTGTAAATTAACTGAACACATTTTGTTTTGAAAAAACGTGTCAATGGTGTTTCTGAACAATTTTAATGACTTTGCATTAACATAATTTAACTGCTTCATCAGGAAGATTATTCCATGTATTTATTACTCTGCTAGTAAAAATGTGTTGTGATACTCTGATGTTAGTATATTTTTTGTATAGTTTGAAATTATGGCCACGGGTTCTATCACCCTCACAAAGAGTTAGTAGGCTATTAGTAGTACAGTCGAACCCGATTATAAGAAAGCAATTTTTTTCTCAAAACTCGGATATAAGAAAACCGCTTATAAGAAAATCCGGTTATAAGGAAGCAAACTCGTTCTCCCATCCGCTATGTAAACTCGGATATAAGAAAATGATTTCATACAAGGGAGTTGGTTTGCAGTTCATTTTCTTATAAGCGGTTTGATTTTCTTATTACTTAAAGCGATTTGTTAAAAATTAGGGCATGAACTGAAAGGATGTTCCCAAAAGTGCAGTGTTCCAACAAAAGAGGAAAATTTACGTCAGAGCAGCTACGTCACAGACACTCTAACCTTAATATAGAAATATACAGCCGAATCCGCTTATAAGAAAACTTTTTTATAATGAAGCAAAAAAAATTCCCTGCCGAACTTCTTCTTTCTTATCTATGATCAAAACTCAGATATAAGAAACTCGCTTATATAAGAAAACTCGATTATTTAGCAAGCAAATTCCTTCTCCCATCTGCAATGGAAACTTGGACATAAGAAAAGTATGTCATACAAGAGAGTTGGTTTGCAGTTCACTTTTTTTATAAGCGAGCTCTATTTTCTTATAAGCGAATTACCATTGAAAACATTTTCTTAAAGACCCACCAGATCACGTGTCAAAATCACGGGTTTCACATGTTTTCCCTCTTATAGCTGGTAAGAAATCTTGTTTTGACCAGGTTTGACTCCCATACAAATGCCCCCAAATTGAAAACGAAACATCATTTTAAAGAGCAGCCTCAATTTGAAGTTGGGGGAATTTGTATGTGGGTCACAGCTACCCAGAAAAAACAAGAGACTTAATCGTGTTGGGTCAGTGTGTCTTTAAAAGTGAGTTGGACCTGAACTGAAAGGATGTTCCGAGAAAATTGAAGTCATTCCAAAAAGGGAAAGTTTACCTCATGTCCAGTTGCATCACAGACAGTCTAAACAGTACAGGCACTTGATTGCAAGACTAATTGAGTTGTTTTTGTTCCTTTATTCCATACTTTCCTTCAGTATTCTGTGCAAAATAAATGTTGAGCAGAAAAAAATAAAATATGAGTGCCTGTACTTTTGTGTTGGTGGTAGAGAGACTGTCCAGCCTTTTATTTTCAGCAGCAATGGCAGAGAGGAAAAGGCAATCCATTTCTTTTAAGAAGATAAATACAAATAACTGAATATGTGGATGAAAATCCACATAAACAAAAGCAAACGATTGATAAAAAGCTGCATGGGTGGACAGTAAATGGTAATAGTTCAGTACAAGATAGGTGAATGGGTACGTATTTGATAACACTACTGACTAGAGAGAGAGAGAGAGAGGGGGGGGGAGACAAACAGATCGAGATATGGACAGAGAGACAGGCAGACAGACACACAAGCGTACACACACACTTGCATATGCAGTAGCTTATGTTTTTGAGATGATGCCATTCACATAGATCTCTAAAAGAACGGCTTGATGCTGCTGCTTTTTCCTCTGTCGAACTTGCAAAAAACGTTCAGATTTGGTCAACGAAGAAATCAGACCTAAAAGTTGAAGCACTTCACTCTCGCGAACAAGCATTCAGATGTAAACAAAGATCATTTTGGAATGACCGGACATGTGTCTGCTTTAGAAAGGAAAATCCTGGACGGTCAGAAACAAGACTGACAACCAGGAAAACTAAAGCAAACAGACTGACCGCTGTGGCACGAAGCAAAAATCGGGTTCGGAGTTTTGATATGGAAAAGTTGGGGTGGCTTGACCTAATTCCAACGATCCTACAAGTTGCAGACGATGTCTGAGCGAGACCGAAACTAGCAAACATATTCTTCTGCCCCTTTCCTACTCGTGGCTTCTTTTGGGGAGGCATGGCTGGTTTTAAACACGAATTGTTGTCAAAAGGCCGAGAACAATCTTGTTTAGCACTAGAAGACTAGGTCACGCTGGAACTTTATTTGGTCTTCAAAAAGTTGGATTGGAAAAGCTATACCGAATGTGCAATGCCGCCATTTCTTCGTTTCAGCATTCGTTTCACCAGATACAACTTCTTAGTTCTGATTATGGTCCGAGGCCGCGGAAGAACTAAGTTTAGCAGACGACAGAATCCTTGAAGTTGTTGACTGCTTTGACGAAAAATCAATCGGTCAGATGACCGCCTGCCTGCTAAAACTATCCGTCAAAATCGTTTATGAGTCAATGACCGATGACCGACGCCAAGAATGAACCCTGCTGTCTCGGTCTGTTAAAAAAAAGTGAGCGTCCCATGGGACGCCCAGAGCTGAAATCAAAGAGTCCCTCCGTGATTTTTGTGTTTCAGGGACGCACATATGTGCGTTATGGGAAACACTGTTAGTTTGAGTGGTTGTAGGCACCTTTAAATCTTCTTCTTAGTAGATGATTTTGATTTTATGATGTAAGAAATGCATCAAATTAGGAAAAAGGATTTTCTCTTCGTTTTGTTTTTCTGTCCTTTTCTTTTCTTTTTCTTTTCTCTTTTCCCCATTCAATTTGGTTATCATGAAAAAAACTTCAAAATGTTTTCTTATGTCCGAGTTTCGGATATAAGAAAACTTGGATATGGTAATAAGCAAAAAAATGATCTCCCTTCGATTTTCTTATAACCGAATTTTGCTGTATTTTGATTTTATGATGTAAAACATGAGTCATAGGTCGCAAGTTTCTTTATAGTCCAGTGGCATTGTACAAACGCAAATACAAAATTGTCTTTCACTGTGTAAAATTAGTTATACATCCAAATTAGAATATTGATTAAAAACAAGAAACAGAAATTTACATTTAAACAAATATGTTACTCCTCCTACACCACACCCACTCATTCATCTGCTCTCCGCTATCTTGCTCGCTCATCATGCAACTCACACCACGTCTGCCTTCATTTTTGTTTTTAATTTTCTGCTCTGTTCTTTCTTTTTTTCCTCCTTTGCTTTGCATTTTTTCCTTTTTTTTCATGCACCAAATTAGGTAAAAGCATTTTCTCTTCGTTTTATGTTTCTGTTTGTCTTTTATTTTATTTTTTTCTCCTTTCCCTTTTTCCCCCATTCAAATTGGTTATAAGAAAATAAGGTAAAGGTAAAGATGTGCCACCCCCCCTGCATTTCTCGGTTAATTCTATTTTTCCGTTTTTGCCTTTCTTACCATACATAAAGCTGTATTTTAGGAACATTTTTAGCTAATTACCTTTTTGGAATACTAACCCTATCCCTAACCCTAGCCCTAAACCTAACCCTACCCCCCACTATGTACTGCAGTACACCGCGATTTGTCACAGTTGGGGTTCGTTGCGTTTTTTTTCCGTCTTATAGGGTGGGGGGTAGGGTTAGGTTTAGGGCTAGGGTTAGGGTATATTCCAAAAAGGTTATTAGCTAAAAATGTTCCTAAAATACAGCTTTATGTATGGTAAGAAAGGCAATAACGGAAAAATAGAATTAACCGAGAAATGTTGGGGGGGGTGGCACATCTTGACCTTTACCGAAAATAAATTCAAAAAAGTTTTCTTATCCGATTATCGGATATAAGAAAACAAAAAAAATTATCTCCCTTCGATTTCCTTATAACCGGGTTCCACTGTAGAATAATCGGTAAAGGTAAAGATGCTCCCCCCCCCCCCCCCCTCCACCACTTCTGACAAAATTTCATGAACAAGTAAACTTGTGTTCATTACCATCACTCACTCACCACTCACTATCAATAGTTTTCCCCTAAATTAAAGAGAATGATACTTACATGCCTAACAAAGATGGTAGAATCAGTTATAATGGTCAAGGTTGACTTTGTCAACTAGGCTAATCCCAAAAAGAAGAGTCCGTGCCTTCACTGACTCGGCCCCTGGAACAACAGGAAGCTACGTCAGTTGATGACCAGTCAGATCGGCCTCGTGTCATTTCGGCCCCGCTTTTTTTGGTCGTTTCGGCCTCGCCCTATTAAATCGGCCTAGTTTCCGTCCAACTCCAAATTATTTTTAAATTATCAATGCATCTGTATCGCTAACAAATCGGGACTTTCCTGGGGTTGCACTGCCTCCGGGCATTGCCTACAGAACAGTTCCCACCATCTTTGTATCTAGGCTACTAATGGCATCAGGGACGAAGTCAACCACTGGATCAAGAGTTTCCTTGCAGATAGACGACAGGCAGTTGTGGTGGAGGGAGCCCGATCAGCATTCGCTTGGAGTAAGGCCATGTATACACATGAGCGGATATTCCATGCAGAAACCTGTGCGCAACCCATAAATAAGTGAAACAAAGAAGGGAAAAGATTTGCGCACGTGTCCGAATTTCCCCTATAATTATGCGTAAACTTTTATCCTTCTTTCTTCCACTTATTTAGGGTTTTCTTTATATGGAACTTAAATTACGCGTCTAATGTGAACCGGGCCTAAAAGAGAAACAGAAAGACAGAGATCACAGAGAGACTGAGACAGAGAGAGACAGAGATACACACAAAAAACATTTTTTTTAAAACAAAATAATTATGTGGAGGACGAGTTGGACGGAAACTAGGCCGATTTGACTCATAGGGAGAGGCCGAAACGACCCCAAAAATCGGGACCGAAATGACACATGGCCGATCTGACTGGCCACCAGATCACAGAGGGAGTTAACTCTAACAGGACATTTCGCAAAGAAAGAAATGCGAAGTCGTGTAGTGTGAGTAGTCTAAAGCTTTTTGACTCAATAATTTAGCAAGAAGAGCATCTGATTATGTAAAATTTCATATCTTATTAAATAAGTTATTCTTTACCGACGGTTTTTACATAAAATTTAGGGTAGGCTTGTCGCATGAAAATAGGTAGCTCGTAAAAATAAAAAGCTCGCTACCTATGACAGTGTATATTTGCGACATTGAGCATGAACCACAAATTTCACTTTTTTCTAGGGATAGGGTTAGGGTTAGGGTTAGTTAAATGGTTAAAGTACAGAAAAAGTGAAATTTGTGGTTGTCGCAAATACAGACTCTCATAGTAGCGAGCTTTTTATTTTTACGAGCTACCTATTTTCATGCGACAAGGCTGTGTCGCATGAAAATAGGTAGCTCGTAAAAATAAGTAGCTCGCTATTATGAGAGTCTGTATTTGCGACAACCACAAATTTCACTTTTTCTGTACTTTAACCATTTAACTAACCCTATCCCTAACCCTAGAAAAAAGTGAAATTTGTGGTTCATGCTCAATGTCGCAAATACAGACTGTCATAGGTAGCGAGCTACTTATTTTTACGAGCTACCTATTTTCATGCGACATGTCCTCAATCCACGTTTTTGCCAGAAAGGGAAGATAATTCATTGACGGAAAGACTTCCTGCACAGTGTCTTCTGGATCTGGATCTGATCAAATATAGTATGTTGTATGAGCCTATGAAGGCTATATACACAACGGATTTGGATAGCGCATTGAGAGTTAAAATTGTCTTTTTATATTGATCATTAAATTGTCTCATACACTTCACAGTCCTAAAAAATGTGGATATAGAGCAGTCAAGCTTGTATACGGCTGACCTTTAATTAAGTTTAAGTTTCATTTGCTTGAAACAAAATTTTGTGGGTGTTTTCAAATTGAGCCACTGTGGCTCAGTTGGTAAGACTAAGACTCAGTTACTAAGAGTCACTAACTCGTAATCTGTTAGGTTTGCGAGTGCACGGGTTTGAACCCAGCTCGGGTCACAGTGGTGTATCCTTGGGATTCTAATGGGAAAGGCACTTTACTACTATTTTCCTCTCTCCACCCAGGTGTAAATGGGTACCTGAAGTCAGTTGGGGTGAGAGTCTATCTTATTGTTTTAGTAATCGAGTTGCTAACATCTGGAATTTGCTAACACGTAGCCTAAAAAGAGCACCAACACTAAATACCTTCAAATATCTCCTTGATAAAAATGAAAATTTTAGTCAAATATGTTTTTAACATGATGATTGAATTACAATCATAGTTTTAAAAGGCATGCTTTAAAGCAAGCAAAACAGTGTCAATGAAGGGACGTTTATAAGCTGCGGGTAAAGGTAAAGATGTGCCACCCCCCCTGCATTTCTCGGTTAATTAAATTTTCTTCGTTTTTGCCTTTCTTACCAAACATAAAGCTGTATTTTATTAACCTTTTTAGCTAATTATCTTTATGGAATAATAACCCTAACCCTAACCCTAAAAGTGGTATAATGCTAATGAAGTTTTGACAATTCTGCAAGATATCGACTCTGATGACGAGGATTTCGATCCAGATAACATTGAGCATGAATTGAGTGTTGATGGTGAAGATTTTGATTGTGCTGATAGCCCAGCACTGGGGGATTGACTTCCAGCCTTCTCGGCTCAGCAGTCAAGGGGTTAATCGTGGTGCGTCACTGGGTCTTTAAAGCCAATCTTATGTTTTAGAAGATATTCCTGCACGTGTGGCAAACAATGTCTTTACTATTTTGCTACTTTGTTGCAGACCAGTACAAGGAACCTGAACTGCAGACACAATGGACGGAGTTAAAGAAGAGGTCATAGAAGGAGACTGTACACCTTGGATGGACAGTGGTGTTGTGGTGGTCAGTAAAATTCATGAGGCTTTTCTCTAAAAATAAAACCTTTCATACTTTTCCATTAAAATTAACAATCAGATCTGTGAGTTTTGGAAGAAGTGAGAATAGTTGAGGGGAGGAGCCTTAAGTGTTTTCTTTCTAATTTTTACGACAAAGTAGAACTTTCTGTGTGTGTGTGTGTGTGTGCACCAAGGATCGAAAAGTGATAGGACAAACTGTCCTGAGATAAGATAAATTAATACCTACTGATTGACAATTGTCCTGGCTCTTGCAGAAATCAATAAGACAAAGCGTGCCAGTGTTAAAAAGTTAATCAGACATTTGTCCTGACAATGAAGAACACAATAAGACATTTTCAATTTTAATAGGTCAGTGGTATATGACCGGGACCTCTGGACATCGCTGTGTATGTATGTGTATATGTGTGTGTGAGAGAGAGAGGAGAGAGAGAGAGAGAGAGTGTTTGTTGAAAATGAATGTGTTTATGTTGATGTTACTGTAGGTGTCTTTTGACTTGCATGGGTTACCCTCATGTGTGTGCATACACTGTAGTTTATGTGTAATGTATGTGTATATCATTTAATGGAGAGTGGGGTTTTTTTTACTCACCAAGCTGTCTTTCTTTTTGAGTGTGCATACATACCATATTTTTACAGAGTATAAGGCAATACTTTTTTCCTACTCTGAGACCCTTGCGCCTTACAATGGGACTGATAATCTAGTAAGAAACTATAATAACAAAATCAAAATTTTGTGTAAAATTTGGGGGGTGCATCTTATAGTCAGGTGCGCCTTGTAGTCTGTAAAATACAGAATGTATTTGTAAATTTATGTACATTTATGTATGTCTGTATAAATGTTCACCTGTTCACCTCCGTCACAATTCAGCACTTCCTGCTTTCCAAACACAAATGAAAACTCACTTGTTTAAAAGAGCTTTCTCTCTCTATCTTTTCACATTAATTAGATTATGATTGAATGAATGTGTACATGTTAGCCCAATTGCGTGTGAATCAGTGAATGAGAGCGCCTTGAATTTAATTCTAAAGAATATAAATACTATGTATTATTATTTTTTATTAAATGTTTTGTAATGTGTGTGGCAAATTTCAATACTGGAGACATTAGAGAACTGAAAGTTTATGTTTAACCTTTACCGGACTTCTGGGGTCGCCCACGACCCCTTGACACACAAAACATGTTATATCTCTAAAACTATTTAAGCAATCTTCATGAAATTTCATGACTTTGTCAAAAACGTAAATGGCTTAAGTGTGTTAAATTCTATTAATGTGTATAAAATATAAATGACGTAATATGACGCGTAATTTTGATATACCTGTCTGGATGACGGGGGTCTCCCACGACCCCTACTTTAAAGAGCACTGCAGTGCATTGAGTAGGGGTCGTGGGAGACCCCCGCCATCCGGACAGGGATAAAAACATGGTGCCTCTTTGACAAGTAGGGGTCGTGGGAGACCCCCGCCATCCGGACAGGGATAAACACCTCGGAATTTGCTCTATGCTGAGTAGGTGGTCGTGGAAGACCCCCGCCATCGTGTCCGTGTAGTCAAAAGCATGATCCGGTAAAGGTTAAAGTCCTCTTCGTCTTACAACATGTGGGACATTGCTATGAATACAGATGGAGAAATTAGAGTAATGTTCACTTTCTTTTATAGAAGCAGGAACCAGCATGGTCCATGGAGGAAGACTCACCAGACCAGCCCTCAGCTGTCTACAGCACAGTACAGCCCATGTCTGACAACACTTCTGGGTCACTGCTGTCTCTGAAAAGAAGCTGTGTGTGTCAGCGTTGTTCTGCTGCCTTTGTGCTGGTCAGCAGTTTGGAACTCCACCTGACGTCAGTTCATGGAGAGCCTCTGCCATTCCCTGAGTGGACTGAGAGTAGTGGCAAACAGGTAAATGGGGCTTTCTTGAGTTCTTCTCTTCTATTTTAAAATCAGAGTTGAAATTTGGGATAGGAAGGAGGGGGTGGGTGAGAGAGAGAGACAGGGTGGTGGTGGAGTGGAGTATTTGTTAAACTCAGTGCTTGTTTAGTTGGAAGCAGCACAAACCAGCTTTGACTTTCAATCATGCGTGGGTAACAAGCTTGAACAAATCTTTACTTTCACAGTTTCAGTTTAGATGACATGCTGCTGGCTTCAATGTAATGACACGTTATTGCGCCAGTACAAGATTTACTGGAAGCTAGTGTGTGTGACTTGGACACAAGTCTTTGGTCAGAATGTTTTGCACTGTGTACTGTACTATTTTATTTCCTTCTTTGCTTCTGTTTTTTAACCTTCTTTGTTTCTTTCTTTCTTCCTTCCCATTTTTTTTAATTGAATATATTGTAATAACAATGCATATTTCTTTTTTTTTGTTTCTTTCTTTTTTTCCTTCTTACATTTTACATCTTTCCTTTTCTCCCTTTTGTTATTTTCCCCCCTTTTCTTTCATGACAGATGTCCACGCCACATGGGAGACTGACCACAGAAGAGATGGACCATGTCAGGAAATATTCTGCAGACTCTGCAGTTGATTTTGTTGTGGTGAGGCTTTTGTTTGTGGCTCAAGCCACAAACCTATAACTCACTTTGTCTGTCGGTCGGTCGGGTACAAAATAATAAACATACGTAATACAGACACTACAACAGACACGACGAGTATGCGGTGCTTATTTCGATGAGTATAAGTAGGATACATAGTTTTAAATGTTTTCCAAAAGATATAAAAAGTTGCGAAATGGTGCAGAGATAACATTCTGGTTTAGAGATTAAAATTATTGAAAAGCCAGGGGAAGCGACTCATGATTGGAGTGGTAAAAATAGACCGCGTGCAACAAACTATTGCGATTCCGCGCTTTTTTTGTTTGTGGCACAAGCCACAAACCTGTAACTCACTTTGTTGGTCTGTCGGTAGGTCCAAAATTGTCGCACTTCAAATCGAGGCTGCACTTCAAATTGAGGCTGCTCTTTAAAATGATGTTTCGTTTTCAATTGTCGCAGACCACAAACGATTGCGAATCCGCGCTTGTTTTATTATTTTTTCAACAGAATCTTTCTCTTGTGTCGCAAGTAGTTTTCAGTGTATTATATGTTTAATTTTTGGTCACAATATTATTTTTCCTATTCCTTGCCTAAAATAGCATTATGTTATGATTATGTATGGACAAAAATAATTGTACAAAAGCTCTTTGTGGAAATTCTTGCTTGAAAAATAAATGACAAAAAGGACCCTAGTTAGGTTTATTTTATTACCAGTTGTGCAAACATTTATCTGACCAGTACAGCTTATCTAAGTCATAAACGGGGCAAGAAGAAAGAAAATGTAAAAATCAACATAAATGAAAGCTTCTTTTTAAAAGTGGAATACAGTAGAAATCATGTCAACATTGGAGGGACTGAAATTTTATTTTGAGATAGCCAATATTTTGAGATAAAGACTTTTTTAGCGTAGAATGATTAACACGTTTTGGAATTAGCAGGAATCCACTGTGTTTGTTTTCACAGGAGCTGGCGCCAGCTTGGTCCATGGAGGAAGACTCACCAGATCAGCCCTCAGCTGTCTACAGCACAGTACAGCCCATGTCTGACAACACTTCTGGGTCACTGCTGTCTCTGAAAAAAGGTCATGTGTGTCAGCATTGTTCTGCTGCCTTTGTGCTGGTCAGCAGTCTGGAACTCCACCTGGCGTCAGTTCATGGAGAGGAACTGCACATGGTGTTACCTGGGTCCTCCACACCTGACAAATGTGATGCTGGTAGCTGTAGCAACACAAACATTGATAAGGAGGTGGGTAGCTGTAGCAAGAGGAAAACTAGGAAAAGGAAGGTTGATGAACTTGATGGTGATGATAATGGTGATAAAGATGAACAGAAAAAGAGACAGTTTGGGTGTGATGTCTGCAGAAAGTCTTTTCTTACACCTAGCAGACTGAAGACTCATAAATTGTTTCATAGCGGTATTCGGCCTTTTGTGTGTGATGTGTGCAGTAAAAAGTTCACTGTGTCTTCTCATTTGAAGGCACACAAGCTGACACATGGCAGCCATAGACCTTTTTTGTGTGATGTGTGTAGCAAGAGTTTTACTCAGGCTTATTATTTGAAGGCACACAAGCTGACACATGGCAGCCATAGACCTTTTGTGTGTGATGTGTGCAGCAAGAGTTTTACTCAGGCTTCTTATTTGAAGAGACACAAGTTGACACATGGCAGCCATAAACCTTTTCTGTGTGATGTGTGCAGCAAGAGTTTTTTTGAGGCTCATGACTTGACACAACACAGGAAAACCCATTCAGAAGAAAGGCCCTACAAGTGTCCACATTGTGACAGTGGTTTTAAACATTCAAGTGCTTTACACATTCACATAAAGTCAATTCATGAAGGTGTAAGACCCCATGTCTGTGATGTCTGTGGGGCAGCTTTTTTCAGGACCAGTGATTTAAAAGAACACAGGAGAATTCACACAGGGGAAAAACCTTACATGTGTTCAGACTGTGGGAAAGGTTTTAACAGTTCTGGTAATCTGGGAAAACATCGTTTGATCCACACGGGTGAAAAACCCCATGTGTGTTCAGACTGTGGGAAAGGTTTTACCCAATCTGGTGCCCTTACAAGCCATCGCCTGATTCACACTGGACAGAAACCTCACAGCTGTCCTCACTGTCCTTATGCTTGCAGGAGATCACATTACTTGAAGAAACATCTTCAGACAAAACACCAGTGACTCTGCACTGCAGCAACACAGGTTGTGATCCCCAAGAAACTGGATATTGTGATTTGTTACATTCATCAGTTACCATTAGAAATAATCAAATCTAGTGATAATTTCACACACACACACACACACACACACACACAACTTACCTGCCTGCACACACACACACTGTGTGTTAGCTGTCACTGTGTGTCCCTTTATGTGTCGCTGTGTGCCCCCCTCTGTGTGTGTCAGTCACTGTGTGTCCCTTTATGTGTCACTGTGTGCCCCTCTGTGTGTATCCCTTTGTGTTTGCTGTCAGTATGTGTCCCTTTGTGTGTGTGTCACTGTGTCTGCTGTCACTGTGTGCCCCTTTGTGTGTGTCACTATGTGTTAGCTGTCACTGTGTCCCTTTTTGTGTCACTGTGTGCCCCTTTGTGTGTCTGCTGTCACTGTGTGTCCCTTTGTGTTTGTCTGCTGTCGTTATGTGTCCCTTTGTGTTTGTCTGCTGTGTGTTACAGGCATGGGAATTGTCAGAGACAAAAAACTCTGAAAAGCCCCCCAATTGAAGTATTTAGTAACAAAAACGAAGTATTTAGTAACAATTTCTTCTTCTTTTTCTTCGCGGACAATTCCCATGCCTGGTGTTAGCTGTCACTGTGTATCCCTTTGTGTGTGCCTGCAGTCATTGTGTCCCTTTGTGTGTGTCACTGTGTGTTAGCTGTCACTATGTCCCTATTGTGTCACTGTGTCCCTTTGTGTGTGTCTGCTGTCACTGTGTGTCCCTTAGTGTTTGTCTGCTGTCATTATGTGTCCCTTTTTGTGTGTCACTGTGTTAGCTGTCACTGTGTCCCTTTGTGTGTATGCTGTCACTGTGTCTCGTTTTGTGTGTCACTGTGTGTTTGCTGTCACTGTGTCCCTTTGTGTGTGTCTGCTGTCACGGTGTGTCCCTTTGTGTGTGTCGCTGTGTGTCTACTGTCACTGTGTGTCCCTTAGTGTTTGTCTGCTGTCATTATGTGTCCCTTTGTGTGTGTCACTGTTAGTTGCCACTGTGTCCCTTTGTGTATCTGCTGTCTGTGTGTTAGCTGTCACTGTGTCCCTTTGTGTGTCTGCTGTCACTGTGTCCCTTTGTGTGTCTGCTGTCCGTGTGTCCTTTTTTGTGTGTCACTGTATGTTAGCTGTCAGTGTGTCCCTTTGTGTGTCTGCTGTCACTGTGTCCCTTTGTGTGTCTGCTGTTAGTGTGTCCCTTTTTGTGTGTCACTGTGTGTCTGCTGTCACTGTGCGTCCCTTTTTGTGTGTTCATGTGTGAATATTGAACATGCTGGGTTTCAGAAAGAGACATTTGTGTGTTGTCTTTTTCAGAGATGCACTGCAAGATGCACTGTTCATGTTATCTGCTCAGTCTGTGTTCTCTGTGCCCTCTGTCTGGATTTCTCTGTGGATTCTGTAGTGCCTTCACCAAGGAGGTTATGATTTTGACTCTCTGTGACAACATTAACCGAGTCACTGAAGGATTTTTGGTGAAATTTTATGGATTGTCAGGGTATTACCCAAAGAATGTCATTCAGTATTGGAGTTGATTTGCTGGATTGTCATGGACATAAGGATTCATTTGTTTAGTTTTGTCTGCCTCTTATTTGTTGACAATTATGTACAAGACACTTAATGTGCTTTTATTCATAATCATTAAACATAATGATTTTGCTTATTTAATTTTTTATGTACGATCTTATCTGAGCCTTTAATTGTTGTCTTGCCTTGGTTAAAAAACTCCAGGGATCATCCCAACAGCCGAAGCACTTGAACACTATGGCACAAATGCACCAGCTAGGGATGATAACATTACGTGTGTGACCATTTTTTTTATTACCCCGCCATGTGGGCAGCCACACTCCGACTTCGGAGCAAGCCATTAGTTGATTCTGCTCAAATGTATATGCGTGGTTAGGGTATTACCCAAAGAACTTTCCATTAATCTTTTGAGTTAATCGGTCTTGTTATTGGAATGTGAGGTCGTTTTATTTTAGTTTAACAGCATCTGTTTTGATATTTAACAGAATTGCTCCACACATTGTATATGAACTTCAATATTTCTGTTGAGAAAAACTGATGTTTCACATTACATTTTTCTTTAACCCTTTCGCCGCCAGCCATTTTTCAGAAAAAATACCATTAATTTTCCTTTGTGACACTGTATAATATTAGGCCTATCCTTACCTCACAGAATTAAGAAAATAGGGTCTTCAGATAACAGGTCCTGATTTGATGCCTTTTAGTGACACTAAGTGAAGGGACCCTTGTTTGGCAGATATAAACCACTACAACATATTCCATAATCCACTGTTGTTTATTTTAGCAAATTTATTCACAAATGGACAAACCAACAACAAAAAAGTTACCCACCTCACTACTTGAATCGATTCAATTGTTTCTTTAGTGCAGTGTTGTTGAAATTTGTTCATTTCAATCTTTGATCATGAGAGAGAGAGAGAGAGGGGGGGAGACAGAGAGAGAGAGGGGACAGAGAGAGAGAGAGGGAGACAGAGAGAGAGGGAGAGACAGAGAGAGAGGGGGGAGAGAGGGAAACAGTGGGAGAGAGAGAGGGAGACGAGAGAGTGTTTTGGGTGATGATTGATTCTTTAGATTTTACATCAGAGAGGGAGACAGAGAGAGAGGGGGGAGAGAGGGAAACAGAGAGGGAGACGGAGAGAGTGTTGGGTGATGATTGATTCTTTAGATTTTACATCATTTAATTCATGAAAGAGTTAGAAAATGTTTTTGATATTTAGATGTTCTGTTACCCCCTGGCGGGCTTCCACCTATCATGGTGGGGGGGGGGGGGGGGGGGTGGGGGCTTACGTAGAGGAGCCCAACAGCCTCCTAAAGTCCAACCGCACGTCCTCGTCGTAGGTGGCGGGCAACGGCTTAAGCTGGCAGGGCCCTCCCGTGGGGATACCGGGGGGTCTTTCAGCAGAAATAGTTCCCCCTTCTTCTGGAAGTTATATGCTAGTAACTTTCCTTACTCTATAACTCTCTTTGACTCTGTCTTTTCTCTTCTTTTTGCTTTCTGGCGTCTACTTCTTTCTGCCTTATTGGTCCATTCTCCTGCATTTTTTCTATAAAACCCTTCCACGTTTTTTTCCTTTTTACAATTTATGACATGCCAGGTTTTTTTTTTTTATTGTACACTGGCTTCCAGACGTGAGACCTTACGCACTTGAGTGGGCACCTGTTGTCCATTCTGCAGTGCATATTTGCTTATATAGCCTTTTTTTTTATGTATTTTAGCTTACTAGTATGTATTTGTTATCCTTTTTTACTGATTTTTTAAACCTGGACTCGATAAATAGAGCGGAATGGCTTACGTTTCCAGCACTGTCTGGAATTATGTGCTATAGGGTACAATGATGGAAGTGTCATGTTATGAATTGTACTATACTACTACTACTACATTTTTTGTTTTCAGGTTTTGTACGTTGTTAAGCTTCATGGATTTGTGTTTTGCTATATGTGATTGAACTTTACGCGGTGACAGTCCTGAGATAACCATAGCTGTTGACGGGACTATAATAGACTAACTAACTAACTAATTAGATGTTCTGTTATTGTTGTTCATGAATTAGCTTCAAGCAAAAATAAATCAAGTGAACCTTTAATTTGGCTTGGTGTGTTTCATCGAGTGAATGCTCCTGTTCTGTGTTTGTGTTGCCCCTGTCTTTCGCACTAGCATGTAGTTGTGTGCTTGTCAGTCATGTACATCTATCACCACCAGATACTAAAAGAGGCAACTGCTATTTTGGAAAGCTGGGGTGGAATTTGTTTATAGTGGGAACACCTTGCCCACGGTATATCCCACTTTCTTGGCAGTGAGGACTGGTGACAATTGGGATTGTCCCCAAAGGCTAAATAATCCATAAGGATTCAGCTTTAAGTGTAATGCCTCCTGTTTTGAAAGTTGTAGCAGTTCACTACAGACTAAGCTGTCAACTTATTCTCTATGACTGAAACTGTAAAAAAAAAATCATCATTCAACTCTCACTCTACACAAAGCAGAGGTCAAAGGTGAACATCAAATAACAAACACAAATTGTCACTCACACTGCAGGCCAGTTGGTTATGTTGGGTTGTTTATTGAGGTCACTTTGAGTTAAGTTCTCATCATTGCAACAACATTTTAATGTCTCAAACGTGTGTGTACGTGCGTGCATGCATGCGTGTGTGTGTGTGTGTGTGTATTGTACACTCAGGGCAAATCATCCAACATAACTTTCAGTGTGGAGGTTTGTTTTTATGACCCACTGATTCACTAATCCATGTAATACTACACACTTGCAATGAGGCTTTATACCGAAAATTATCTGCCCCTGTCTCGTGACCTCAAATGCGAACGCCACCTACTTAAGGTTATACGTCCCTTGCCTGTCAGGAACTAGTGGTATGTAGCCACAGAAGATTATCTGCTCCTGACTTGTCACCAGGGGGCATCGGCAGTTCGGCCCTAAAATTATCGCCCTTTCGTCTCGGCAAGGAGTAGTATAACGCCTCATTCAAAGTTAAACTACATTCCACATTTGCAAAAATCCACATATTACACACATGAACCATTGAACACACACAAGCACATTGGTAAACCTCTTCTTGGTGAAACTGAAACCAGACTAGTATAAAAACATGCTTTCTCATTTCTTATTCCCCATCAATTTATTCCATTTTTTAGAACTTTCTTCATAACAAAAAATTCTTCCAGGACTTGAATACACTCAACATGTCATAGCATAATACTGTGATAGGTTTATATTTCCTCTTACAAACTACAACAAGCATACAAACATCACTCAAGATACTATATTTCGAATTAAAAATGTAAACAACAACACAAATAAGTATTTGTAAACTAATAAGCATGAATCAAGATGTTTTGAATAAGAAACAGTTTTCATATGTACAGGATACATGCATTAAATATCAAAATGTATAAACATACATGACAAGAACACACTTAATTTACAGAGCTTCAGATTGTTTTGACACTTTTGAGTCATTTGACCCCTGCTTACAGAAAAAGTTTGCGTGTCATGTCAAAAGTCAAAAATACTTTATCACGTTAGGTGAAATTACAGTGTGGTCTCGTACAAGCACAATACAAGGAAACACATTTGCATGCATTAAAAATGGAAACAAAACTAATGGAAAATGTGTGTGTGTGTGTGTGTGAATTTTTAAAATAAGGGGCCGATGTTGTGTCAGAGCTTCTTCGCCTTAGGCAGCCAACTTCAACACGCTGAAGATTCTGCTGCACTTTAGGGGGTAGTACGAAAAGGAAAGAAAATAGATTCAGCAAAGATAGGGTAGAAAGTGAAATGATGAGATAACGTGTGAGAGGGAAAGATGACTTAAAAGTCATACACATAGCTTCAGACTGTTTTAACATTTGATGGATCATAAGGCCCCTGGCTGCAAAATAGAGAGGGACCATTTTGGCTTATTGACCCCACCCTCCCTCCTGACAATCTGAAGCTATGAGTAAAGTAGTCTTAACACAAAGAGAGAGAGATTACACATGGGGAAATGCACAAGAATATATAACATAAACCCCTTTCACCTCAATTCACGCTCTCGGCAGCCCCATATTTTTATATATTTTTTTTATATCATTGATCAACAATTTGCATTGAAATTCCAACACACAGACAGTCCCTGAAACCTGATCTAATTTAGTTATTTATTTACAGGCCAACATACAGGTGTACTTTTCCTCTCTCTCTCTCTCTCTCTCTCTCCTCTCTCTCTCTCTCTCTCTCTCTCTCCTTCTTTTCTTTCTTCTTCTCTCTTTTTTCTTCTTCCTTTGTTTCCTTCATTTCTCTATACTTTGATTGATGTTCCTTTGTATATAGCTTTTTTTTTTTTAATTTATAAACTATTACACATGTTGAAATCCCAATGCTGTTTATAAATTCATGTAACTTTTGTTTTCTTTTTTTCATTTGAATTACTATTCGTTGACTTATCTAGTTCTGTGTATGATTATCTGTGTGTGTGTGTTGTGTGTGTGTGTGTGTGTGTGTGTGTGTCTAAGGCCCATTTCATACAGATAGAAATAGAGAGGCAATGAAAGAGGATAATAATAGTGAAGTAAGAAAAGGTATCTCTCTGTAATTAACTCCCTTCATCAAAGTTATTTTCAGCACCAATTCGCCTAGCAAAGCATAAGCAACAGCCACATAAAGACAGAACCAGGTTCATCCTCAAAACAGGATGACCCAGGACTGCCTATATGACCATCACCCACACAGTACACAACAACAGTGGTGGAGAGAATTTGTGCACAAACAAATCAACATTTATTCATTCAGAATGGCATAGCCTTCTAGTCTTGAATCATGTTGCATTTAAGCAACACAGAACAAATGGGTGTGTCTCGATGTGGCTGTTGCTTACACTTTGCTAGGCGACTTGGTGCTGAAAATAACTTTGGTGAAGGGCGTTCGTTACAGAGAGCCCTTACTTCCCATTTTATACAGTTTCAAGATCTTGCAATATTACCACCCTTTTCACACACTACCTAAGGTATTTGTTTTTACTGCGGTGTACAGCGTTACTGGTGTTCACTCTGTATGTGTGCCTTCAACTGATATGAATATCTGAAAGCAGCAGGACAGTGAGGACAGCTGTGAGGTTTATGTCCAGTGTGGGTCAGACGATGTCTTGCGAGTGTACCGAGCTGGGCAAAACTTTTCCCACAGTCTGAACACACGTGGGGTTTTTCACCTGTGTGAATTCTCATGTGCACTGTTAAATCACGAGTAATAGAGAAAGCTGCCTCACAGACATCACAGACATGGGGTCTGGCATTATCATGAACTGACTTTATGTGGAGCTGTAAATTACTTAACAGTGTAAAACCACTGTCGCAGTGTGGACACCTGTAAGGCCTCTCCCCTGTGTGGATTCTTTTGTGAGTTGTCAGGTGACTAGCCAGAGTAAAACTCTTACTGCACACATCACACACAAATTCTTTAACACCACTATGAAACAATTTGTGTCTCTTAAGATAACTGGGTGCAGAGAAAGACTTTGTACAGACATCACACACATACTGTTTTCTCCTTTTCTTTCCATCTTGATCACCAGTATCATTATCAACAATTTTCTTTTTTGATGCTATTTTTCTGTTGTCAAGTCTATCTACCTCCTCTAATTCTGCATTGCTATAGTTACCAGCGTCACATCTGTCAGGTGTGGAGGGTCCAGGTAACACCATGTCTAGTTTCTCTCCATGAACTGACGCCAGGTGGAGTTCCAAACTGCTGACCAGCACAAAGGCAGCAGGACAAAGGTAGCACTCATGACTTGTGTTCAGAGACAGCAGTGACCCAGAAGTGTTGTCATACATGGGCTGTACTGTGCTGTAGACAGCTGAGGGCTGATCTGGTGAGTCTTCCTCCATGGACCATGCTGGTTCCAGCTTCTGTGAAAATAAACATTAAAAAGTCTTTAAAAACTTCTTTTAAAAAAGAGTTTCCACTTAAGCATTTCTCTACACTTATTTACTACGACCAGAAGGCACCAACACAGTTTAACTAATTCAAGTCGTTCCGGCCATATATGTTCGGAATTAATAGATAGCTGTTAATTTTATGCATTTGCTTCAAGGGAAGTAAAAAATCTGTGTGCACACCATACCTTGGTCACTTCTAAACTCACTTTGCTCCCTTAGACCACAATTTTGCCTCTGATTTTGCTTTTTGTAGTGGTTTGTTGTGGGAAAACCCAATCGGTGTAGAGTTTTTTTCTATATAAAGTTCTATATATAAAAAAAAGTCTGATCTACCGCTTCCCTATGTCTGAACCTGAAGGTGACACACTGCGTGTTTTGGGGGCAATTCATGTTCATTTTTGTTTCTCCTGAACTAATAAAGATATCTATATGAAATTTGCATGACCCTGACCATATATGCCAAATTTGAAGTCTCTGTGTGAAGGGGTTATGAAAATATGGTAACCAGCCAAAACATTTCACATGAAATCTTGGCCCCTTTACCAGCGCTGGATTGAAGTGCTGCATGGCGATGCTGATCATTTCTACACTTTGCCAAGACATCAAAGGGTGCAACTAACAATGCTTGAATCATTTACTCGTGTTCTTCATCATATTTATTACCCTGACAGAATTCTGTAATTTTTTACCATTTTTTTTACAAGATGAAGAACACGAGTAAATGACTCAAGCAGTCTAATGTCGTGTTAGTTGCACCCTTTGATGTCTTGGCAAAGTGGAGAAATGATCAGCATCACCATGCAGCACTTCAATCCAGCGCTGGTAAGGGGCCAAGATTTCATGTGAATTTTTGTTGCTTAGTTACCATATTTTCATAGCCCCTTCACATAGAGACTTCAAATTAGGTGAAAATAGGCAGGACTATGTACTGAGTAAGTGTGCAAAATGTCATTAAGATATCTTTATTAGTTCCTGAGAAACAAAAATGAACAAAAAATGTCCTAAAACTGCGCAGTGTGCCACCTCAATTGATTCAAGAAGTAAAAACCCATATCTTATATCCAGTATCTCATTTTGTTTATGTATGTTTTATTTGTAAGTCTGGCTGGAGTGATTTGTGAGTTTTTTTAAGAATTCAAAAATCATTGCGATGCGAATGAGTTAACCCCCCTCTTTTTACTTTTTGTAATCCTTTCATCAACTGGGAAAGGAAAACAGGGAAAGCAGTAAAGCTGCAGTGAGATACTCTACCTAAAAGGCTGCAGCTTTTGAACTCCAAACAAGACAGAGACTGAGAGACAGAGAAACAGATAGACTGACACAATGAACCGATTGAGAACAACACATCTATTGAACTTCTCATGCTCACTGCATTTTTGCTTCAACACAAAGCCTAACCCTACCACCCCCCATCTCCCCCAAATTTTCTCAACATATTTACACTGATCTTAAAAATGACCTCTGGAGCCATTATTAAAAAGGAGGAAATCCTCATCTCTGCAGATTGTCTGCAATATTGAGTGCCTGTTATCCCTGTGGGGATACCGCGGGTTCTTTCGTAAAAATAGTTCCCCCACCTTCTGGATGTTCTGTGCTTGTATCTTCCTCTAATCTGCTACTCTCTTTGACTCCTGCCTTTTCCCTTTGCTTTTTATAATCTGCTATCTTTCTGACTTACTGGCCAGTTTTTCTCCTGCCTTTTTTTCAAAAAAAAAGTCCTTCCAAATAATGTTTCTCCTTTGAGCTCCTCCGAAATCGGAATGTGTCGGGCTGTACGCAGCAGGGAGACCAGTGAAAACTGAAAACTGAAAACCCGGACACATACGTTCCTTACCCATTATGGCCATATGGCCTGGGAACGCAGAAGAAGAAGAAGAGTGCCTATTAGGCAGGGGTTGACTGTATTTCCAATAATTTTATTTGCCTCATGACTGTCACCACCAAACTGATAACTAGGTTTCCAATCTGGAGTTTTTTGTCCATTATCAGTGCTTAATTGTACTTGATAAGATGGAAGTTAAACTGGTAAAATTTTGTTCTGTAAAAATACTTTAACATTTTTATTCAAGTTCATTTACATCAATAAAGTACCATTATCTCAGCATTATCGGCATCAACATGATGAGATACAGACTAATTTTTGTTAGTTTGTGAATGAACTATGGTACAGGATTTTCATGTTGGTACTTTTTACAAAAGTAATTTTTTGTTGTCATTTTTCACTACAGTAATTTTCAGATTATGAGGCGATAATTTCCCCCCCAGATTCAGACCCTTGAGCTTTATAATATGTGATGCAGCACAGGAAAACGAGGCTAATGTCGTAAATGATCACTTTTGACTTATTCATATTTTCAGAAAGGCCAGAGACAACAGATTAACAGGCAAAAAACAGAATTCATCTATCTCTAACAGTTTATTTTGAAAAAAAATTCAATCAATCAAATCTCTCTCTCTTTCTCTCTTTCTTTCTCTCTCTCTTTTTCTCTCTCTTGTGGCTGGCCGACTTTAGCTGGGTATTCGCGTACTGCATCACATATGATTAATAATATAGTAAGAAAATATAATTTAAAAAATCTGAATTTTGTGTAATATAATTTTGGGGTGAGCTTATAGTCCGAGAAATATGGTACATGTACACCCTACTTTTTCTTATGGCAGAGAAGGGGTTAATTCTGCTATTTATACAGGACAGTATCGTTAATTATTCACCAAAACAAACTCGGTGTTGTCAGAGTCTGCAGACTATTTCCACAGGACAGTATCGTTAATCACTCACCAAAACAAACTCAGTGTCAGTCTGCAGAATCAGTCTGCAGACTATTTACACAGGACAGTATCGCTAATTACTCACCCAAACAAACTCAGTGTCAGAGTCTGCAGAATATTTCCACAGGACAGTATCGTTAATTACTCACTGCAAAACAAACTCAGTGTCAGTCACAGCAGAATCAGTCTGCAGACTATTTCCACAGGACAGTATCTTATAATCGCTAATTACTCACCAAAACAAACTCAGTGTCAGAGTCTGCAGAATATTTCCACAGGACAGTATCGTTAATTTATCACCAAAACAAACTCAGAATATGTCCACAGGACAGTATTGTTAATTACTCACCAAAACAAACTCAGTTTCAGAGTGTGCAGAATATTTCCTGACATGGTCCACCTCTTCTGTGGGCAGACTCCCATGTGGCGTGGACATCTGCAATGAAGGAAAGAAAACATATGAATGGGTACGTAGAAGTGGGTGGGGGGGGGTGGGGGGGTGTGGGGGTGGGGAAACAAAGGAGAAAAGAAAGAAAAGAAAAAGATTCAGGCATTTAGTAATTATATAAGCACTCTTACTAAAGAAAAAGAATGGGAAGGAAGAAGTTAAAGAAAGAAAGAAACAAATACCCCCCACAAAAGAAGAAAAGGACAGAAAGAAAATAGTCTTTGGTGCAAAACATTCTGACCAAAGCCTTGTGTCCAAGTCAAACACACTAGCTTCCAGTGAATCTTGTACTGCTGCAATATAACGTTACATTGAAGCCAGAAGCATGTAAACTAAACTGGGAGTAAAAATGTGTTTATCTTGTTACCAATACAGAGACTAAAGTCAAACCCGACTAAGTTGCTGCCAGCTAAACAATCACAGAGGTAAACAATCCCATCTTTCTACATATCTCTTCTTTCTACCCCCCTCCTTCCCACCCCCAATTTCGACTTATGAATGTAAAACACAACACAAATTTTCCACATAATCCCACTTACCAGTCTGTCACTGCTCCCAGTCCACTCAGACATTGGTAGAGGCTCTCCATGAACTGACGCCAGGTGGAGTTCCAAACTGCTGACTGCAGCACAAAGGCAGCAGAACAATGCTGACACACGGATAGGTGACTTTCTTGATTCAGAGACAGCAGTGACCCAGAAGTGTTGTCATGCATGGGTTGTACTGTGCTGTAGACAGCTGAGGGTTGATCTGGTGAGTCTTCCTTTCATGGACCATACTGGTTCCTGGCTTCTAATAAACAAAAGCAATATATGAAATACTTTAATCTATGATTACTAGCACCACACAAAACATAGCTATACAGAGGTAGACAAAAAGAGATGTACACACCACCTATGCATGCACACACTCCTACAGACATATACACAGCGATGTATACATATAACACAAAGTTACTCACAATCTAATACAAACAAACACACACACTACACAACACACACACAAGCACACACACATGCACACTTAGCAACTAATAGTAAGAATTAAAGCAACATTTTCTTTACCTTCCTCCTCAAACTATCCCCATGTCTTAACTCACAGATCTGCCTGAGATCTTCATTATAAAGGCCTGAAAGGGTTAACAGAAAAGTCTGAAGAATTTTACTGACCACCACAACACCACTGTCCATCCAAGGTGTACAGTCTCCTTCTTTACCCCCTTCTTTAACTCTGTTCATTGTGTCTGTAGTTCAGGTTCCTTGTACTGGTCTGTAACAAAGTATTTAGACATTTGTGTTTGCCACACATCAGAGATATAGCACATATGCAAGAATACCTTTATCTTCTAAAGAACATAAGATTGGCTTTTAGTATCATTTTGTTTCCACATTGCTCAACCCTGAATCCACATAAGGTATATTTAGATGGCATATTTGAATATTCACACACACACACACACACACACACTACACACACGCACACACACACACACACACACACACACACACACCCTAATATGTAGTATGAAAGGAGAATGAATCACAACGTGTGTAATGTATGCTTTGTGCCTCTATTTTGCGTGCTGTTCCTTTGCAAATGAAAACACCCACAAGATCTGTTTTCAAGCAAATAAAACTGAAACAGTGAAAGCTTAAATGTTAACCTTACACAAGCTTGACGGCTATATATCCACATTTAGGACTGTCATGAGACAATTCAATGACATAAAAGACAAGACAGTGGAATTATAGAGAGAATGCAGTATGTCAGTTATAGGTGAAGAGAATCTGAAAATGCTGGTGTCACTAGTGGTGTTCCTCATGGTATCGTCCTGGGACCTACTCTTTTTATTTACTTTATAAATGATATGCCAGACATAGTGGATTGCTATGTGAAAATATTTGCTGACGATATGAAAGCTTACAAATTACATCTTCAAGATTGCATAGTTGGGTAGACTAATAAATGGCAGATCAAGTTTAATAGAGACAAGTGCAAGATTTTACACATGGATAAAAATAATCCTAAATTTGAATATAAAATTGATGGCTGTGACATGCAACCCTCTGAGTCTGATGTAGAAAAGGACTCTGAGTGTTTTGGTTGATAACTTAACATTTGAAAATCACATAAACGAATCAATTAAAAAAGATGAGAAAGACTTGGGAGTGTTTTTTAACAAAGCTTTAACTTTTGATCAGCATATCCAAAGTGCAATTAGAAATGCTAATAAAATGCTTGGTATAATTAAAAGAACCTTTTCGTTTTTAGACAAAAATACATGTCTGTATTTATATAAAGAACTCGTTATATAAAGAACTCGTATGATCTAATTTAGATTATGCCAATATAATTTGGCACTCATTTCTAAAAAGACAATCAGTTCTAATTAAAAAGGTCCAGAGAAGAGCTACAAAGTTAGTGCATGGTATTCAAAATTTAAGTTACAAAGAAAGGTTGAAACATCTTAATATTCCTTCCTTGAAGGCAAGAAGAGTTAGGGGTGACCTTATTCAAGCATTCAACATTTTTTAATAATATTAATAACCTAACTATGCATGATTTCTTCAAGTTACTAGATTATAATCAAACCAGAAATAGTACTAACAAAATCTTTATTGAATACAGTCGCATTAACAAAAGAAAATTCTGTTTTAGTAAACTGAGTTGCACCTCTATGCCTACTAATATCAAATCACCTTCAAAGATCTAATAGACCCTTGGCAATATTTCAATGACATAAAATATGACTATGACGAATAAGATCGTCACAAAAGACTGAGCGATCATCATTGACCTTTTATGACCATATATTTTAACAAAATGATTTTGCGCGGGGTGGGATGGGGTGGGGAATATAAAAAAAAGCCTATACAGATAAGAGAGCATGTAGGGCCATTAAGCACCCCCAGCTAGTCCGAGAACACCTGGAAGGACACAAGGAAGAAATCAAAAAACAGAAAAAAAAAAAAAAAAACGGTGGGAGGTGTGGGGAGGGGAGGAGAGGGACAAGGGGGAAGAGTAAGGAGGAGGAGAAGGGGGAGGGGGAGTGAGAGGGGGGATGAGGGGGGAGGAGAGGGGGGAGGGGGGAGGAGAGGGGGGGAGGGAAAGAGGGTGTGCGCTTATGCAGACAGCTTCAGCACCCTCGAGATGAAGGAGCTCAGCGTGGGGGACTGGATGATTTCTGGGGTCAGGGAGTTCAAGTCTCGGATGGTTTTGGGAAAGAAGGAATTGTTTCTGTGGTCAGTTCTTGAGGGGATTCTTTGGAATTGTAGGTTGTGGTTGTGTATTCTGCTGCTGGGAGGTAGAGCTTGGAAGGAGCAGCATCTGACGCAGGCTAGTCCAATCATAATTTTGTAGAACATGCCAAGCCTGGTTGCATGGCGGCGTTCGGCCAGGGTAGACGACTGCAGATGGTGGAGCACTGCGTTGACGCTAGATGTATTCCTGTTTAATTTAGCTCTCCCCACATTTTCACACCTGCTTTTCTTACCAAACATTAAGCTGTATCTTATCAACTTTTTGAACTAATTACCTTTGTTGAATAATTAATCGTAGTCATGATAAAGGCCATTAATAATTTTGAATCAACGTATGGGCTATATTCACATTTATCATTTTATGCCCGTCAAGAACGATAATCTGTTGACTGAAAAAGCAATCGCTATGTTCTTTTCTGTTACAAATTATCGTTCTTGACGGGCATAAATGTGAATATAGCCAAAGTATGTATGGCTTAATTTCTCTACAGGTTAATAATCGATGCTTCTAAATATAAAAATATTTAATAATAATTCACTGACTCACAGGCCTCTGGAACAACAGGAAGAACTTTACATCAATTCAACCAAAGGGAGTTAACTCTCTTACCAGGAAATTTCGCAAAGAAAGAAAACACAAAAGGTGCTCCGCTACAGAGCTGAATGTTGTGTAGCTTTTTTACTCAATAATTTAGCAAGAAGAGGATTTGATTACGCAGAATTTCATACCTTATTCTTTACTGACGGTTTTTACATCAAATTTAGGATAAGGTGATCAATCCACGTTTTGGCCAGTAAGGGAAGATAATTTGTTGATGGAAAGAAGCAGCTGCACTAGCACAGACAGTCACACTCACAGTCACAGTGTCTTGTCTTTGTTATTTACTATTGGCGTATTGCATTGTCTCATGACACTTGACAATCCTAAATGTGGATATATAGCCGTCAAACTTGCATAAGTTGACTTTTAACCTTTTTGCTTCATTTGCTTGAAAAAAAAAAATTGTGGCACTGTTATGTTTTGATGTTTAACCCTTTCGCCGCCAGCCATTTTTCATCAAAAAAAATTTCCATTAAATTACCTGGGTAGACAAAAAAAAAAATCATCTGCAATATTGGGGATTCCTCTATGACATGATTGTGTAAAGTAAGGCCTGTCCTTACCTCCAAAAATTTTATGAAAATAGGCTCTTTGGATAACAGACCCTGATTTAATGCCTTTTAGTGACATGGGTGTTAAATCATTGTGGTGCAAAAAATGCGACATTGGCGGTAAAAGGGTTAAATAACATAATAAACATGCTTTCACATAATCACAAAAACCCTTATTCAGTTTAGTTTCTTGTCTCGTTCATTTATTGTAGATTTGCAGTGCTTATACTTTGTGGATTTTCACTATACTAATACTACAGTAATGGTAGGAGAGAAGGAACATCCTTCCTTAGCGGCAGTCTCGGCAATTGTGCATCCGGGCATGGTCTATTATTTCTCAGACCCTCCTAGAGGCAAATAGGGTATACCTTATAACTTATAAGGCTGTAATATTTCTGGGTGCCATAGGTTGCTTTAACTTTATACTGTATTTTTCGTCAGGACTACATTGTATTAAGGCGCACCTGATTATAAGGCGCACCCCCCCCGCCAAATTTTACACAAAAATTCAGATTCTGTTATTATATTTTCTTACTATTTTAGTAGTCATATTATAAGGCGCAGGGGTCTCAGTCTGGGGGAAAAATATCGCCTTAATCCGAAAAATACGGTACTTAATTTTTGGGATAATTATATGCTAGACATAACATGTATGTTCTAATTAATGATAGCCTCCCACCCCTAGAGTACCTTTATTTACAGAGTAGTGACAACTTAGAACATGGAGCCATTTTGTGTCCAATTGTATGGACCCATTGAACTGGCACATGTATATATGTACAGTGCACTGTGATCTATATGGGGGTCAAGCCATTTTTGCTCCACCCATTTGTGCCCTGTTCTGTTGTTGCCCCGTCCCATTCTTGTCTCCATGTGTCCCCTTCTCTATGTGTCCCCATCTCTATGTGTTGCTGTCTCTATATGCCCTTCTCTATGTGTCCCCTTGATTGGTGGTTGTTGTTGTGGCCCTAGCTCCCCAAGGAGCCTACAGGACTAAGTCAAGTATGTGTCCCCTTCCTTATAGTTACACTTACAGGTCCTCATCTCTGTGTGTCCCCATATATATGTGCCCCCATCTCTATGTGACCTGTCTATATGCCCTTGTCTATGTGTCCCTGTATGTTCCAGGGGACACATAGACTCTATAGAGATAGGGACACTTAGTGACAGGGACACATAGGGATGTGGGTATTTTGAGACACATAGAGATGGGGGACACATAGAGACGGAGACACAGAGAACAGCATATATAGAGATGGAGTCATATAGGGGTGTGGGTAATTTGGAGACACATAGAGATGGAGGACCCATAGAGACGGGGGACACATAGAGGTGGGGACATATAGGGACAGGGACACATAGAGAAGGGCATATAGAGATGGGCCACATAGAGACAGTGGTCACATATAGATTATGATACATATAGATGGGGACACAGAGCGATGAGGATACATAGAGACAGGAATACATAGACTCGGGGACACATCGATTCTATTTGTGCACCCAAACGCACAACAACTGGGCATTTTCAGTGAAGAAAGGCTTTCATCGGCATTGCTCCATAGAGAGGGAACAGAAAGTTGGGACCCAAAATGGCTCCATATGTCACGTGACCGTATTTTTTTGCATCGCCCATGTCGTCACTCTTCTATATTAAGGTACTCTACCAGCCCCCAGCCCACCCACCCACCCCCTTCCCTCTGATTTTCTACAGCTATTTCTGTTTCTCTCTTCTGGTCTGGCGATTGGGTGAGTTGGGGCCGAACTAGACCCCCAGCTTGCTAGGGGCTGAAAAGCATTTGAGCCTGTCCGGCAGCTCCAGTTAGAATCTAATGCTGGACACATCCGACTAGGGACACTGTACTTTTTATTTGCATCCCTCCCCGCCCCCTCTTTTGTTTGTTTTGTGTATTTATTTCTTCTAATCATTAATGTCTATTTAATTTATTATGATGTATTTTATTTATTTATGATATTTCTAACTTACTGTGGCTTGGCTACAGGTGTGTACGACCATCGTTTTTTTTTTTTCCAACATCGGCAGATCTTCAACTTGATGAAGGGGGCTCTCACCGGGGAAGAAAGTAATTGCAAACCAGCAAGGAAACAGCATGCCAACAATAGAGGGCACAAGCATAATTATACAGGATTGTGATCATTCTCTTTCTTTTTACAGATCATTTTTGAGCAGTGGTTCAAATATGCCATCTAATAAGACTTTATGTGATTCAAGGTTGAGGATGTGGAAACAGAATAGAACTAAAAACAACTAATGCTGTTTAGAAGATACAGATATCTTTACATGTGTGGCAAACAACAATGTCTTTAATACTTTGTTACAGACCAGTACAACTACAAGGAACCTGAACTGCAGACACAATGGACGGAGTTAAAGAAGAGGTCATAGAAGGAGACAGTACACCTTGGGTGGACAGTGGTGTTGTGGTGGTCAGTAGAATCATCAGGCTTTTCTCTTCAACCTTTCAGGCCTTTCTAATTAAATTAACGATAAGATCTTGGTGAATCTTGAAGGAAGGAAGGAGAATAGTGTTGGGGGGAGGGGGTTTTAGGTGTGGTTTTTTATCTTGTTTTTATTTTCGTAAAGTAGAAATTTTTTTTGTCATGTGGTGTGTGTAGGTGAGAGAGAGAGAGAGAGAGGACAGAGAGAGAGAGAGAGTTGATGTCCCCATGTGTGTTTTGTATTATATTGTTGGTGAAAATGTAGGTGTCATTTGTTAATGTATGGGTTACAATCATACTTTGAATGGTTGTATTCTTCACTTTTCCCATGCTATACGCGGGGGGGAATGATTTTTTCGTACTCACCATGCCGTGTTTCTTTGAAAATCTGCATGTTGTTTGTGAATTTGTGACAAGGCGTAAAGAATAAATCGATGGAAAGGAGTCAAAACGGAAAGATCTTTAGTTATTCCAATGAAGTTATTATTTGGACGTTATACAAAAAAAGGAGATAACTTCGGCACAAAGGAGGAACTGAGATGCAGAAAATAAAATGAGGGGTTATAATTAGGTTTTTGACATTTCTGCAGGCTAAAAGTGAGGCAAGTTGCTTAGTAAATTAGTTAATATGTTCAATAATTGTCAATTGCAGGTACGCTAGAAAGAAGTACGTTGACTCCTGCAGCGGACTTCGAAAGTTTTGTGACTATTCCCGTGAATTTAGATACCCTGTCGAACACATTAGGAGGAACTAGCGGATACGCCTAGTACCTGTAACGCCTAGTAACGGTAACGCCAATATACATGAAAAAAAAATGAGTGCAGCAAATTTGAAGCGATTCGGTAATAAGAAATGGCGGAGTTATAAGAGACCCGTTTCCCGTTGGCCGCTGCTCTGAGATTTAAGAAACGAGCAGAGTTTTTTGTGAAGTACGTTTAAAAGGGGTATAGCCGCGCGCGTTTATGAATCGATTCGCCAATTATCAGTTTGAGCACACAGATAATGTCACTGTACCCGGTCATGCTACATGCCAAATTCCCCGTGCAATGCAGTCCAGAAATACCGTCAGATACAGGCACCAAGAGGCCGGACTGGATGCGCGTTTTTTATTTCTTGCAAAACTGCGCAAATGACAACGAAACAAAGGCTCAGTTGCAATTGCCATCGCGAGAGTTAAGGCTCACAACAAATTTGAAGGAGATTTGGTCGGAAAAGGAAAAAAGGCGGAGTTTTATAAGAAACCGTCAAATCTTCAGACAGATCACACCCATAATGACACTGGCTTTTACATATGACTGTTTACTTCTTCTTTTTTTTTTACAGAAGCTGGAACCAGCATGGTCCATGGGGGAAGGGACATCACCAAGATCAGCCCCCAGCTGTCTACAGCACAGTACAGCACATGTCTGACAACACTTCTGAGTTACTGCTGTCTCTGAAAAGAGGTCGCGTATGTCAACATTGCTCTGCTGCCTTTGTGCTGATCAGCAGTTTAGACCTCCACCTGGCGTCAGTTAATGGACAGCCTCTGCCCTTCCCTGATTGGACTGAAGTAGTAACAGACAGGTCAGTGTTAATATTTAGATGTCTTCTGTTGTGTTCTACATTCATAAGTAGAAATAGGGAGTGGGAAGGGAGGGGCTAGGAAGAAGAGTAGAGAGAGAAGTGATGGTTTACCTGTGTTTTTGTTTAGTTGGCAGCAGCTTAGTCAGTTTTTATTTTAAACTGTGAAAGAAATCTTTACTTTCAGTTAATATGACATGCTTCTTCTGACTTCAATTAAATGACATGTTACAAGATTTACTGGAAGCTAGTGTGTATGACTTACACATAAGGCTTACACAAGGCTTTGGTAAGAATGTTTTGCATTAAATACTATTTTCTTTCTTTCTTTTTGTTTCTGAACCTTCTTTCTTTTTTTCTTCTACAGGAATCTAAATTGCAATGCATGCTACTTTCTCTCTGTTTACTTTTCCTTCTTATTCTTTATCAATCAATCAAATTTATCAATCAAAATATTTATTGTCTTTAAAACAATACATAAAGAAATTCTTTGTCTGACAAAACACATAAAACACACCATACAAACACCAGAGACAATAAGACAATATACAGTAAATACATCATAATAATTAACTTACAATACAATATAGAACACACCCACAAACACACACACCCATCACACACACACACACCACACACACACACAACACACACACACACACACACACACACACACACACACACACACAGAGCTAAACAAACAATTTCGTATAAAAGTAATAATAGGACAAACAAACAAAATTTATAAAAGGGGGTACATAAAAAAAAGGTTTAGATTATAAAAGCCAATGCTGAATACTAGAACAATGTAAAATAATGTATGCTAAAGTCAACACACATTCACCCTGGCTATCTTACCTCTCTCCCTCTCTCACTCTCTCTATGTCTCTCTCTCTCTCTCTCTCTCTCTATCTCTATCTCTATCAATCTCTCTCTATCTCTCTCTCCCCTTCCCCAATCCTCTCCTTTTATTTCTTCCCTTTTACCCTTCTTAGTTTTTCTTTCTTTCTTTATTACAGATGTCCTTGCCACATGGGACAAGACTGTCCACAGAAGAGGCGGGCCATGTCAGGAAATATTCTGCAGACTCTGACACTGAGTTTGTTATGGTGAGTAATTAACAATACTGTCCTGTGGAAATTGCAGAATTTTAAATTTATTTTGTGGTGGGTTTTTTTTTAAAGGAAGCAACGTTGACCATATGAAACAGTTTGGTGTACATATAGAGAAAAATGGAGAGAAGAAACAAATGTTATATAAAAAACCTTGCTGAAAGTGCAAAATTTTGGACCATAATCTATGCACAAAATAATGAAAACAAGTCCGGAACTCATCATTTTTATGAGGATAATTTCATTTGTTGATCAAATTAAATTTGAATGAAAGTGGTAAAAACATGGTTTGCTGGTGAACAAAACTGCAAAAGAATTTCCTGTTCTAGTTTTATTGTGCAATTTAACATTGAGAGAGACCTTCAATCTTTTATGGTGCAATAAAGAACTGAAAGCCCCCCCAAAACCAATTATGTCAATAGAAGTGCGTTCAGTTAATTAATATGACTTAGTCTATAATCAAACTCTCTATCAAAAATCTGCAGGGGAGAAATAACTAACTCAGATTTGTTAATGATGCTTATGCTCATTTTACCAATGAGTATAATGTCTGATTTTTCACCCCCAAACAGTATGCCTGTCTCAGATAGTTTTAGATAGATATTTCTGACAGTATTGTTTGTTCAATATGTTTCCAAAGACCTTCTATTACTGGACACAACACAGGAAAAAATGTTCAATAAAATTTATTGCAGTTCATTGCCTCATAGAGAATAGGTTACATAGCATTGTGTCCCCTTCTCTGTGTGATGAAGTGTGTGTTGCCTCATAGAGAATAGGTTACATAGCATTGTGTCCCCTTCTCTGTGTGATGAAGTGTGTGTTGCCTCATAGAGAATAGGTTACATAGCATTGTGTCCCCTTCTCTGTGTGATGAAGTGTGTGTTGCCTCATAGAGAATAGGTTACATAGCATTGTGTCCCCTTCTCTGTGTGATGAAGTGTGTGTTGCCTCACAGAGAATAGGTTACAAAGCATTGTGTCCCCATCTCTGTGTGATGAAGTGTGTTGCCTCTTAGAGAATAGGTTGCATAGCATTGTGGTCCAATCTCTGTGTGTCCCTGTCTATGTGTCCCCATCTCTGTGCGTCACCTGTCTCTAGGTTTTCCATCATCTGTGGTTCCCTGTTCTATGTGTCCACCATCTCTGAGGTCCCTGTCTGCTAGGTTTCCCCATCTCTTGTATGTCCCTGTTACGCTATGTGTCCCCCATCTCTGAGTGTCCTGTCTCTTGTCCCCCATCCTCTGTATGTACCCTTGTCTCATAGTTCCCAATTCTCTGGTAGTGTGTCCCTGTCTCTAGTTTTTCCTGTCTCATGTCTGTTCCAATACTACTGAGCAAGCACTGATCCTCCGTTATGTTGTCACCCATTCTCTATATGTCCCTGGTCTCTAGGTTTCCCCATATCTGTGTGTCCCTGTCCTAGTGTCCCCATCTCTGGTATCCCTGTCTCTATGTGTCCCCATCTCTGTGTGATGAAGCGCATGTGGCTAATAGAGGATAGGTTACATAGCATAGTGTCCCTGTCTCTATGTGTCCATCTTTTTGTATCCTGTCTTGTGTGTCCCGTCTCTAGGTTTCCCACTCTGAGTGTCCCTGTCTCTATGTGTCCTCATCTCTGTATAGTCCCTGTCTCTTGGCTTCCCCATCTCGTGTGTCCATGTGTTGTATCTCCACCTCCCCCCCTTTGATTATCCTGACCCTTATCCCTAACCTAAACTTAAGCAATAACTTAATCTAAACCCTTCTCTGACCCTTACTTTAATCGAGGGGACACGCAGGAGACCGGGGCACACAGAGGCAGAAAACACATGGAGACAGGGACAATATAGAAAAGGACATATAAGTATTTCGGATGAGACGAATTAAAACGAGGTCCCGTCAAATT
>JAGGCT020004248.1:1018469-1044549 GCA_017654935.2 Phymorhynchus buccinoides | reverse complement strand
TCCAAAAATCGTCTTCCTTGTCCCATTTTCTTATAACAGAGTTTTGCTTTACAGTGTATCCCTCTAATAGGACGCTCACAAATGCTACTTCTCCTCACATATGACTGATTTTTTTTTTCCCAACTTTTCCACTATATCTCCTATGCTGCAAATACGACTTTTCCTTGAGTTACGACTTATCTACCCACCATTTTCAGGGGTGGAAATGCGACGCAATCTTTCTTTTTGCGTCAGTTTTGTGCAATCGTCTCGTCGATGAAAGTAGTCAAATGTAAACATTGAAACTCCGTGGAAAGGCGTCGCCCCCTAACTTTTGCTTGGAGAGTACGGCCCGTGTACTCAATGCAACTGTGTAGAAGGGCCCGCTACTTTCTGTCTTCTCAAGTCAGTGATCGATATGTCGACTCGAAATAGAAAACATGACATCGGAAGAACGGTCTGTGTTGTGGAAGAATGAGAAAGTGGACTTGCGATGCAATTGCGAACTTCAGCTCAGTGTCGGCAAAACACAGATCCAAAAATAATCAAGATAAGGAGTCGATTTAACTCACGATTGGAAAGTGGTGCGAGTGTGTGAGCATGAACTAGCGAAAGTACGGAAACAGAACCATGGTCATCGACAGAGAGTTTGGGACTGTTTTGTGATTCCATATCACGCAACATTTGCCGAGTGACTGGAAATTAATCCAGGAAAATGGCGCTCTGTATAGCTCTCTCGAATGTGGCCTGGATGATTTTATGGCCTCAAATGGTGGCTGCGCCGTTGGACTCATCGTCACAACTTTCACCAAAATGCCTGTTGCTCAGTGGTGAGCATACAATGGTTGTGGCGGAGGATGTGGATTGATTGGAAGAAAAGACTTTCCACAATTTGTGATGTCCACATGCTTGGTTCTCTAAGTTAAGACCACCCCTCGGATAAGACTTTTTTTTCCACCACAACTTTCAGGTCTTATCAAGGGGTACCACTGTATTATTGAAAGTTCTGACACCAATATATGGTGCTTTGTTAAATTACCACTGTGAGAGAAAGCTGTCCCACAGATATCACAGACATGGGGTCTGGCATTTTCATGAACTGACTTTATGTGAAGCTGTAAATTACTTGAATGTTTAAAATCACTGTCACAGTGTGAACACTTGTAAGGCCTCTCCCCTGTGTGGACTCTCTTGTGTTCTGTCAACCTGCTGACCTGATTAAAACTCTTGCTGCACACATCACACACAAATGGTTTATGACTGCTATGTGTCAGCTTATGTGTCTTCAAACTTGAAGCCTGATTAAAACTTTTACTGCACATATCACACACAAATGGCTTAACACCACTATGAACCAATTTGTGTCTCTTCAGATTGCATTGTTTAGAGAAAGGCTTTCTGCAGACATCACACACATACAGTTTACCACTTTTCTTTCCATTTTTATCAACAGTATCATTATCATCAACTTTCTTATTTGCTGTTTTTCTGTTGCCATGGCTATCTACCTCCTTATCTATATCTCTTGTGCTACAGTTACCAGCATCACATCTGTCAGGTGTGGAGGACCCAGGTAACACCATGTGCAGTTTCTCTCCATGAACTGACGCCAGGTGGAGTTCCAAACTGCTGACCAGCACAAAGGCAGCAGAACAAAGGTAGCACTCATGATTTGTGTTCAGAGACAGCAGTGATCCAGAAGAATTCTCAGACATGGGCTGTACTGTGCTGTAAACAGCTGAGGGCTGATCTGGCGAGTCTCCCTCCATGGACCATGCTGGTTCCAGCTTCTGTAAAAACAAACATTCCAAAATTATCTTAAAAACTTATTTCACAAAGAAAAGTTCCCACTTAAGCAACCATATACTTTCTTGTTGCAACCAGAAACAGAAACACCAAAAATCACTGGATTTTGATTTTGTATAATCCTTTTAATATACATATTTTCTTTTTCACAACACAAAAAGTTTACCTTTCTCACTGACTGTTTCGTCCACTTCTGTGGACTTCCTCGGAGTGAATGAGGTGAGAACGTCTCACTCGCTGCTCTGACTCTCGGGATTTTTCGCCGATCTTCCGAAGATCAGCGAAAAGAGGGTTGTAGATCCCCGAAAGGAAGGCCCCCTGGTCCCTGTTCATGACTGCTGTTTTGAGACGGATGTGTATTGTATCCTTCGTTTTTCGCATTTTCCAGTCTCTCTCCCTTTCTAGTATCTTAGCCCCCTCCCAGTCTATTTCATGATTTTCTATGTTTTGATGGTCTGTGATCGCACATTTCTCGTATTACGATTCTGACTGCTTTCTTGCTGATCTTGTATAATGCAATGTTGGCTTTGGGCTCACAATCCTCTTTATGTTCATTCATTCTTTTCCCCTCACCCACATATACCTTTTCACAGTTCTTGCAAGGTATTTTGGTATACTGTTTCTGCTTTTTCTTTGATGTTCTGTTCGTCTTTCGAGTGTACTAGGATGTTTCGAAGAGTTTGATGGGGACGCATGGCTGTTGCTATTTGGTGTTTCTTGAGGACACGACTGATGCTTTCTGACAGGCCTTTGACATATGGAATCACAACAAAACCCTTGGATTTCTGTTCTTTCTCTGTAGACTTGATATTTTTTCGTGCCTTTGTGTCTTTCTTCCTCTCACATATTTCTTCTTTCACTTTTCTGATGGTCCATGCTGGATATCCACTCTTTGCTAAGAGAATGCTGTGATATTCGTCTTGTTTCCGGTCTTCCTCTTCAGTTATGATGTTGTGACACCGGTCAAGTAGCATTCTGACCACACTCAGCTTGCGCTGTAATGGGTAGTGGGATGAAAAGTTCAGGTATTGATCGGTGTGGGTCTTATTTCTGTAGACTAGCAGTTTTACTGTGCCATCGGCGAAAAATCCAGAGAGTTAGAGCAGCGAGTGAGACGCTCTCACCTCATTCACTCCGAGGAAGTCCACAGGAGTGGACGAAACAGTCAGTGAGAAAGGTAAACTTTTGTGTTGTGAAAAAGAAAATATGTATATAAATTGGATTTACCAACACGATCAACACTTTCAAGGATAAAGGTTGTATAATCCATTCATCAGCACATATATCAAGACTATTGAGTGTAGGGTTTGTTTTCTTTCACTTTCAACAGGCTATGCATCAAAATGTCAGGCCAAGTGTTGACCCAAATCTGGATATCCAGCAAAGGTCGTCGGCTTCACTTCAGAGTTTGATTCATCTTCATGCTGTATTTGTCTCTATGTGCCCCCATCTTTATGTGTCATCTTCATGTTGTCTTTGTCTCTATGTGTCCCCATCTTGGTAAAGGTCAAGATGTGCCACCCCCCCTACATTTCTCGGTTAATTGTATTTTTCCGTTTTTGCCTTTCTTACCATACATAAAGCTGTATTTTAGGAACATTTTCACCAAATTATCTTTTTTGGAATACTAACCCTAACCCTACACCCTATAAGACGGAAAAACGCAACGAACCACAACTGTGACAAATCGCGGTGTACTGCAGTACATAGTGGGGGGTAGGGTTAGGTTTAGGGTTAGGGTTAGTATTCAAAAAAGGTTATTAGCTAAACATTTTTTTTATAAAATACAGCTTTATGTATGGTAAGAAAGGCAAAAATGGAAAAATAGAATTAACCGAGAAATGCAGGGGGGGTGGCACATCTTTACCTTTACCCCCATCTTTATTAGGTAGGTATTAGGTACTATATAGTCACAGAGGCGTCTCTGTGAAATTCGGGTTGCTCCCACCTGGAGAGCGCGTCGCAGCCAGAGGCGCGCCACCCAATTTTTTCTATTTTGTTTTGCATGTGATTTTTGTGTGACTGTAGGGTGGGTGGGGGGTAAATGTTGACCAAATGACAACCATTTTCGTTGCCACTGGGTTTAACATATGCTAAGTGCATGGGTACACAGGACCTCGGTTTATCGTCTCATCCGAAAGACATATGTCCTTTTCTATATTTGTCCCCGTCTCCATGTGTTTCCGCCTCTGTGTGCCCCTGTCTCTGCGTGTCCCCTCAGATTAGAGTAAGGGTCAGAGGAAGGGTTAAAGGTTAGGGATAGGGTCAGGATAATCAAAGAGGTGGATGGATATAACACAGGGACACACAGAGATGGGGAAGCCAAGAGACAGGGACATACAGAGATGGGGACACATAGACAGGGACACTCAGAGATGGGGAAACCTAGAGACAGGGACACACAGAGACAGGGATACAAACAGATGGGGACACATAGAGACAGGGACACTATGCTATGTAACCTATCCTCTATGAGGCAACATGCACTTCATCACACAGAGATGGGGACACATAGAGACAGGGATACATAAGAGATGGGGACACATAGAGACAGGGGACACACAGAGATGGGGAAACCTAGAGACAGGGACATACAGAGACGGGGACACATAGAGACAGGGACACATAGACAGGGACACTCAGAGATGGGGAAACCTAGAGACAGGGACACTCAGAGATGGGGACACATAGACAGGGACACACAGAGATGGGGAAACCTAGAGACAGGGACACACAGAGATGGGGGACACATAGAGACAGGGACACAAAGCGATGGGGACACATAGACAGGGACACACAGAGATTGGACCACAATGCTATGCAACCTATTCTCTAAGAGGCAACACACTTCATCACACAGAGATCGGGACACACAGAGACAGGGACATACAGAGATGGGGACACATAGAGGCCGGTACACATAAGAGAAGGGGACACAATGCTATGCAACCTATTCTCTGTGAGGCAAACACACACTTCATCACACAGAGATGGGGACACAATGCTATGTAACCTATTCTCTGTGAGGCAACACACACTTCATCACACAGAGACGGGGACACAATGCTTATGTAACCTATTCTCTGTGAGGCAACACACACTTCATCACACAGAGAAGGGGACACAATGCTTTGTAACCTATTCTCTGTGAGGCAACACACACTTCATCACACAGAGAAGGGGACACAATGCTATGTAACCTATTCTCTGTGAGGCAACACACACTTCATCACACAGAGATGGGGGCACAATGCTATGTAACCTATTCTCTATGAGGCAACACACACTTCATCACACAGAGATGGGGGCACAATGCTATGTAACCTATTCTCTGTGAGGCAACACACACTTCATCACACAGAGATGGGGACACAATGCTATGTAACCTATTCTCTGTGAGGCAACACACACTTCATCACACAGAGAAGGGGACACAATGCTATGTAACCTATTCTCTGTGAGGCAACACACACTTCATCACACAGAGACGGGGACACAATGCTATGCAACCTATTCTCTATGAGGCAACACACACTTCATCACACACACCCGTGGGGATACCGGGAGTCTTTTGCATAAATAGTTCCCCCACCTTCTGGAAGTATTGTGCTTGTAACTTCCTCTAATCTGTCACTCTCTTTGACTCTGACTTTTCCCTTTGCTTACTGTCATCTACTATCTTTCTGCCTTACCGGTCCATTCTCCTGCCTTTTTTCAAGTAACACTTTCAAAAACATTTTCTCCAGCCGAAGTCGGACATGCTGGGCCTATTTCTTAGTTTAGGCGCATAATGGCAGTATTACGCATTTGCGCTCATAATTGACAGGAAACTGTCTGAGCGATCGAAGAAGAAGAAGACTTCATCACACAGAGATGGGGGCACAATGCTACGTAACCTATTCTCTGTGAGGCAACACACACTTCATCACACAGAGACGGGGACATAATGCTTATGTAACCTATTCTCTGTGAGGCAACACACACTTCATCACACAGAGATGGGGACACAATGCTATGTAACCTATTCTCTGTGAGGCAACACACACTTCATCACACAGAGATGGGGGCACAATGCTATGTAACCTATTCTCTGTGAGGCAACACACACTTCATCACACAGAGATGGGGACACAATGCTTTGTAACCTATTCTCTGTGAGGCAACACACACTTCATCACACAGAGATGGGGACACAATGCTTTGTAACCTATTCTCTGTGAGGCAACACACACTTCATCACACAGAGATGGGGACACAATGCTTTGTAACCTATTCTCTGTGAGGCAACACACACTTCATCACACAGAGATGGGGACACAATGCTTTGTAACCTATTCTCTAAGAGGCAATGACTGTATAGATTGTATTGAACATTTTTCCTGTGTTTGTCCAGTAATAGAAGGTCTTTGGAAACATATTGAACAAACAATACTGTCAGAAACTAATATCTATCTAAAACTATCTGAGACAGGCATACTGTTTGGGGGTGAAAAATCAGAGCGCTTGAAAGGGCACTATGAATATATTGATCACATTATACTCATTGGTAAAATGAGCATAAGCATCATTAACAAATCTGAGTTAGTTATTTCTCCCCTGCAGATTTTTGATAGAGAGTTTGGTTATAGACTAAGACATATTAATTAACTGAACGCACTTCTACTGACAGAATAGGTTTTTGGGGGGCTTTCAGTTCTTTACTGCACCATAAAAGATTGAAGGTCTCTCTCAATGTTAAATTGCACAATAAAACTAGAACAGGAAATTCTTTTGCAGTTTTGTTCACCAGCAAACCATGTTTTTACCACTTTCATTCAAATTTAATTTGATCACCAAATGAAAATCATTATTTTGTGCATAGATTATGGTCCAAAATTTTGCACTTTCAGCAAGGTTTTTTTACATAACATTTGTTTTTTCTCTCCATTTTTCTCTATATGTACACCAAACTGTTTCATATGGTCAACGTTGCTTCCTTTAAAAAAAAACCCACCACAAAATAAATTTAAAATTCTGCAATTTCCACAGGACAGTATTGTTAATTACTCACCAAAACAAACTCAGTGTCAGAGTCTGCAGAATATTTCCTGACATGGTCCATCTCTTCTGTGGACAGTCTCCCATGCGGCAAGGACATCTGTAATAAAGAAAGAAAGAAAAACTAAGAAGGGTAAAAGGGAAGAAATAAAGAATAAGAAGGAAAAGTAAACAGAGAGAAAGAAGCATGCATTGTAATTTAGATTTCTGTTATAAAAAAAAAGAAGAAGAAAGAAAACTCAAAAACAAAAAGAAAGAAAATAGTATTTAATGCAAAACATTCTTACCAAAGCCTTGTGTAAGCCTTATGTGTAAGTCATACACACTAGCTTCCAGTAAATCTGGTACTGGTGCGATAACATGTCATTTAATTGAAGTCAGAAGAAGCATGTCATATTAACTGAAAGTAAAGATTTCTTTCACAGTTTAAAATAAAAACTGACTAAGCTGCTGCCAACTAAACAACGACACAGGTAAACCATCACTTCTCTCTCTATCTTCTTCCTAGCCCCTCCTTCCCACTCCCTATTTCTACTTATGAATGTAGAACACAACAGAAGAATTCTATAGAATCTCACTGACCTGTCTGTCACTACTCTCAGTCCACTCAGGGAACGGCAGAGGCTCTCCATGAACTGACGCCAGGTGGAGTTCCAAACTGCTGACCAGCACAAAGGCAGCAGAACAATGTTGACATACGCGACCTCTTTTCAGAGACAGCAGTGACCCAGAAGTGTTGTCAGACATGGGCTGTACTGTGCTGTAGACAGCTGAGGGCTGATCTGGTGAGTCTTCCTCCATGGACCATGCTGGTTCCAGCTTCTATAAAAAAAAAAGAAGTAAACATCATATAATAAAAAGCCAAGTGTCCGTGTGTGTGTCTGTCTGAAACACAAGACGGGCCTTATAACTCCGCCGTTTTTCTACCAAATCGCTTCAAATTTGCTATGAGACCTAACGGGGCGATGGCAATGGCAACGGCAACCAAGGCGGCCGTGTCATTTGCGCGGTTTGGCAAATGCGCGAAACGCATATCTGCCGGCCTCTCGGCGCCCGTATCTCCGGTATTTCTGGACCGATTGCCTTCGAATTTGGCAGGTAGATGACCGGGGACGGTGACTATCGATGTGCCAAAGCGGAAGCAAATCGATTCAGAAACGCGCGCGATATACGCCGCTTCACCTTTTCACAAATAACTCTGCCGTTTCTTAACTCTCAGAGCAGCGCCAACGGGAAACGGGACCTTATAACTCCGCCATTTCTTAACCGAATCGCTTCAAATTTGCTGCACTCAGCATTACCAGTACATGGCGTTACCGTTACTAGGCGCTACAGGTACTCGGCGTTGCGCTAGTTACTCTAATGTTTCCAGTATATAAATTCACCACACCATCACAAAACATTTATACAGACGCACACAAATTCACAAACACATGCAGACACACAAAGAAACACGGCATGGTGAGTACGAAAAAATCATTCTGCATAAAATTCATACACATGCAAACTATGAGGGTAACCCATACATGAACAAAGACACCTACAGTGACACCAACAATATAATACATATAACACACATTCACCTTCAACTCTCTCTCTCAGTCTCTCTCTCTCTCTCTCTCTCTCTCTCTCTCTCTCTCTCTCTCTCACACACACACACACACACACACACACACACACACACACACACACACACACACTTTACGGAAAAAAAATTTGAAGAAAAAAACCCACTTAACCCCCTCCCCCCAACTATTCTCACTTCTTCCAAGATTCACAGATCTGATCGTTAATTTAATTAGAAAGGCCTGAAAGGTTGAAGAGAAAAGCCTGATGATTCTACTGACCACCACAACACCACTGTCCACCCAAGGTGTACAGTCTCCTTCTATGACCTCTTCTTTAACTCCGTCCATTGTGTCTGCAGTTCAGGTTCCTTGTAGTTGTACTGGTCTGTAACAAAGTATTAAAGACATTGTTGTTTGCCACACATGTAAAGATATCTGTATCTTCTAAACAACATTAGGTTGTTTTTAGTTCTATTCTGTTTCCACATCGCTCAACCTTGAATCACATAAGGTCTATTTAGATGGCATATTTGAACACACTCAAAATGATCTGTAAAAAGAAAGGAGAATGAATCACAACCTGTATAATGTATGCTTTGTGCCTCTAATTTTGCATGCTGTTCCTTGCTGGTTTGCAAATTACTTCTTCCCGATGATCGGCCCCCTTCATCAAGTTGAAGATTCTGCCGATGTTGGAAAAAAAAAAGAAGGAAAAACGATGGTCGTGCACACCTGTAGCCAAGCCACAGTAAGTTAGAAATATCATAAATAAATAATATACATCATAATAAATTAAATAGACATTAATGATTAGAAGAAATAAATACACAAAACAAACAAAAGAGGGGGCGGGGAGGGATGCAAATAAAAAGTACAGTGTCCCTAGTCTGATGTGTCCAGCATTAGTGGAGCTGCCGGACAGGCTCAAATGCTTTTCAGCCCCCAGCAAGCTGGGGACCTAGTCCGGCCCCAACTCACCCAATCGCCAGACCAGAAGAGAGAAACAGAAATAGCTGTAGAAAATCAGAGGGAAGGGGGTGGGTGGGTGGGCTGGGGGCTGGTAGAGTACCTTAATATAGAAGAGTGATGACATGGGCGATGCAAAAAAATACGGTCAAGTGACACATGGAGCCATTTTGGGTCCAAACTTTCTGTTCCCTCTCTATGGAGCAATGCCAATGAAAGCCTTTCTTCACTGAAAATGCCCAGTTGTTGTGCGTTTGGGTGCACAAATAGAATCGATGTGTCCCCGAGTCTATGTATTCCTGTCTCTATGTGTCCCTATCACTATGTGTCCCTGTCTTTATGTGTCCTAATCTCTATGTGTCACCATCTCTATGTGACACCATCTCTGTGTGGCCCATCGCTTTATGCCTTTCTCTATGTGTCCCTGTCCCTACATGTCCCCACCTCTATGTGTCCCCCGTCTCTATGTGTCCCATCTCTATGTATCCTCCATCTCTATGTGTCTCCAAATACCCACACCCCTATATGACCCATCTCTATATATGCTGTTCTCTGTGTTCCCGTCTCTATATGTCCACATCCCTATGTGTCCCCCATCTCTATGTGTCTCCAAATACCCACATCCCTATGTGTCCCTGTCACTAAGTGTCCCTATCTCTACAGTCTATGTGTCCCCTGGAACATACAGGGACACATAGACAAGGGCATATAGACAGGTCACATAGAGATGGGGGCACATATATATGGGGACACACAGAGATGAGGACCTGTAAGTGTAACTATAAGGAAGGGGACACACACTTGACTTAGTCCTGTAGGCTCCTTGGGGAGCTAGGGCCGCAACAACAACCACCAATCAAGGGGACACATAGAGAAGGGCATATAGAGATGGGTTACATAGAGATGGAGACACATAGAGAAGGGGACACATGGAGACAAGAATGGGACGGGGCAACAACAGAACGGGGCACAAATGGGTGGAGCAAAAATGGCTTGACCCCCCCTATAGATCACAGTGCACTGTACATATATATAATAATATATATGTGCCAGTTCAATGGGTCCATACAATTGGACACAAAATGGCTCCATGATCTAAGTTGTTACTACTCTGTAAATAAAGGTACTCTAGGGGTGGGAGGCTATCATTAATTAGAACATACATGTTATGTCTAGCATATAATTATCCCAAAAATTAAGTACCGTATTTTTCGGATTAGGCGATATTTTTCCCCCAGACTGAGACCCCTGCGCCTTAAAATATGACTACTAAAATAGTAAGAAAATAATATAACAGAATCTGAATTTTGTGTAAAATTTGGGGGGTGCGCCTTATAATCAGGTGCGCCTAATACAATGTAGTCCGAAAAATACAGTATAAAGTTAAAGCACCTATGGCACCCAGAAATATTACAGCCTTATAAGGTATACCCTATTTGCCTCTAGGAGGGTCTGAGAAATAATGGACCATGCCCGGATGCACAATTGCCGAGACTGCCGCTAAGAAAGGATGTTCCTTCTCTCTACCATTACTGTAGTATTAGTTATGAAATCCACAAAGTATAAGCACTGCAAATCTACAATAAATGAACGAGACAAGAACTAAGTGAATAAGGGTTTTTGTGATTATGTGAAAGCATGTTTATGATGTTATTTAACCCTTTTACCGCCAATGTCGCATTTTTGCACCACAATGATTTAACACCCATGTCACTAAAAGGCATTAAACCAGGGTCTGTTATCCAAAGAGCCTATTTTCATAAATTTTGGAGGTAAGGACAGGCCTTACTTTACACATGTCATAGAAGAATTCTCAATATTGCAGATGATTTTTTTTTTGTCTACCCAGGTAAGCTTAATGGAATTTTTTGGATGAAAAATGGCTGGCGGCGAAAGGGTTAAACATCAAAACATAACAGTGCACAATTTTTTTCAAGCAAATGAAGCAAAAAGGTTAAAAGTCAACTTATGCAAGTTTGACGGCTATATATCCACATTTAGGATTGTCAAGTGTCATGAGACAATGCAATACGCCAATAGTAAATAACAAAGACAAGACACTGTGACTGTGAGTGTGACTGTCTGTGCTAGTGCAGCTGGGTCTCTCTCCTGAAAACTGGTCCAATATGTGACATAGAAGCCAAAAAATAAAATTGGGCAAATTGAACAGAAAATGCATGCATAGAGTAGCTATATGAATCAACTTTCTATTGACATGAAAACAAAATCAGTCAAGGCTATCGTTGCTGGGTTTTATGACTTTATTTATATGCGTCCAGAGCTGGTAGCGCTGACAACACGGTGTCCTTCATTACATAATTTCATCAACTTAAATAAACTTTATGATGCATTTATCTCTTTAGAATAACAGACTGTCTTGAAATAAAGAGTTATGAATGATTTCATTAAAAACATTTTTTTTTTTAAAGTTTAATATTGGTGTTGGTTTATACCGTCTTTGGATCTTACCATAATTGATTGTTTCATTTTTTGTTATATAATGTCGTGCCACTCAAAATGCCATTTATTTTATTTCAAATGTGTTAGAATAGTTTCATTATTATCTCTGATATTCCATTAATTTGACAATTAAAAAATAAGTGTTAAATTTAAAATAATAAATTTCTGGGTAGCGCTGACAACAGGACACCATCTGGTAGCACTGACAACATGGTGTCCTCCATTATATAATTTTACCCACTTAAATAGACTTTATGGTGCATTTATCACTTTAACATGGCAGACTTTCTTGAAATAAAGACTTACAAATGGTTTCATTTGCAAAATAATACAAAAGAAATGTGTTTAAATACTAGTGTTGGTTTGTGTCATCTATGCACATTACCATGGTTCATATCAAAATGTTGTTATATAATGTCTCACCACTCAAAATGACAATTTTTCATAGCGGATGTGTTAGAATAGTTTCATTACCACCAGGAATAACCCATAGATACGGTAATTTACAATATAAAGAGCTTAATAAAAATTCAAAAATTCTGGGTAGCGCTGACAACAGGGACACCAACTGGTAGCGCTGACAACATGGTGTCCTACATTACATAATTTTACCTACTTAAACAGACTTTATGGTGCATTTATCACTTTTAACTTACAGATTACCTTGAAATGAAGACATGTTTTCAATGATAGAAAAAAAAGTAAAATATAAAGAGCTTAATAACAAAAATAATTTCTGGGTAGCGCTGACAACAGGGACACCAACTGGTAGCGCTGACAACATGGTGTCCTCCATTATCATTACATGATTTTACCTACTTAAACAGACTTTACGGTGCATTTATCACTTTTAACTTACAGATTACTTTGAAATGAAGACTTTTATATGTATCCAATGATAGAAAAAAAAGAATAAGATTTAAATTTGAGAAAAAAATTGTGGGCAACACAGACAACAACAAGGACGCCATTGTCATCCATCCACTAAAAGAAAATTGTATGAATTAAATTTCTTGTGAATTGAAAGATATGTCTGCTACAAGCATAAATTATGTGTATTGTATTGGCAAATTTGTCCTTATGGTTAAGAACTTAACTCTGAACAAGCTATTCTACACATAGAAGGCCCATTCAGTGGCCAGGTAGCGCTGACAACGGGCCTTTTAGGGGTGGACACCATACTTTTTTTGTGCTCTCTTGACCAATCAAAACATCCCACACATTTGAAACTTTGTATGAATAATGATCTTTAGTAGTTGTTTGAAAGTAGTAAACTTTTGACTTGGGCAGAAGAAGTCCCTAGGTGAAAATTTTAATTATGTAGGTAGCGCTGACAACACATTTTGTGGACACGACAATGACCAAAGATTTAAAAAAAATTGTAAAAAATATATTTAACAATTATATTTACTGTTCATGCACATACATTGTCAACAATATGTTTTTTGATAACTAAATAAGAAAAAAATGGGTCTTAGAGATTGTTGAGGCAAAGAAAATCTGCATTATTTTTTATTATATTTGAGGACACCACATGTTGTCAGCGCTACCTGGTATTTAAAATGTTATTTTAAAACACACTTTTTTGGTAAAATCCACAAAATTGTTACTATAAAGGAAGGACTACTACTCATCTTGAGTGTGCATGCATATGTGTGCAGAATCTTTTGTGGTTTCTGAAAAAATAGAAACTTTATGCAAGACTGTTCGGCATGTCACAAAACTAAGCACCCAAAATGCCCATTTTTTAAGACAAAATTGTTTATTAAACACATTTTGGTACATGCACAGCTAAAAGAAACATTTTATATGATTCTTACAACTATTTAGAGCTGAAATACACAAATGAATGATATCTCATTGTTTGATTTGATTTTTTATTGTTTAATAAATAGGATAGGTCACAATGACCCAGTTTTCAGGAGAGTTACCCAGCTGCTTCTTTCCATCAACAAATTATCTTCCCTTACTGGCCAAAACGTGGATTGATCACCTTATCCTAAATTTGATGTAAAAACCGTCAGTAAAGAATAAGGTATGAAATTCTGCGTAATCAAATCCTCTTCTTCTAAATTATTGAGTAAAAAAGCTACATTACTCACACAACATTCAGCTCTGTAGCGGAGCACCTTTTGTGTTTTCTTTCTTTGCGAAATTTCCTGGTAAGAGAGTTAACTCCCTTTGGTTGAATTGATGTAAAGTTCTTCCTGTTGTTCCAGAGGCCTGTGAGTCAGTGAATTATTATTAAATATTTTTATATTTAGAAGCATCGATTATTAACCTGTAGAGAAATTAAGCCATACATACTTTGGCTATATTCACATTTATGCCCGTCAAGAACGATAATTTGTAACAGAAAAGAACATAGCGATTGCTTTTTCAGTCAACAGATTATCGTTCTTGACGGGCATAAAATGATAAATGTGAATATAGCCCATACGTTGGTTCAAAATTAGATAATGGCCTTTATCATGACTACGATTAATTATTCAACAAAGGTAATTAGCTCAAAAAGTTAATAAGATACAGCTTAATGTTTGGTAAGAAAGGTGTGAAAATGTGGGGAGAGCTAAATTAAACAGGAATACATCTAGCGTCAACGCAGTGCTCCACCATCTGCAGTCGTCTACCCTGGCCGAACGCCGCCATGCAACCAGGCTTGGCATGTTCTACAAAATTATGAATGGACTAGCCTGCGTCAGATGCTGCTCCTTCCAAGCTCTACCTCCCAGCAGCAGAAGACACAACCACAACCTACAATTCCAAAGAATCCCCTCAAGAACTGACCACAGAAACAATTCCTTCTTTCCCAAAACCATCCGAGACTGGAACTCCCTGACCCCAGAAATCATCCAGTCCCCCACGCTCAGCTCCTTCATATCGAGGGTGCTGAAGCTGTCTGCATAAGCGCACACCTCTCTTTCCCCCCCCCCCTCTCCTCCCCCCTCCCCCCCTCCTCCTCCCCCCCCCCTCTCCTCCCCCCTCCCCCTTCTCCTCCTCCTTCTCTCCCCCCTCTCCCTCTCCTCCCCTCCCCCACTCCTCCCACTGCTTCTCTTCTCTTTTTTGTGTTTTTTGTTTTCTTCCTTGTCCTTCCAGGTGTTCTCGGACTAGCTGGGGGTGCCTAATGGCCCTACATGCTCTCTTATCTGTATAGGCTTTTTTTTATATTCCCCCCACCCCATCCCACCCCGCGCAAATATTTTGTTAAAATATATAAGGTCATATAAGGTCAATGATGATCGCTCAGTCTTTTGTGACGATCTTATTCGTCATAGTCATATTTTATGTCATTGAAATATTGCCAAGGGTCTATTAGATCTTTGAAGGTGATTTGATATTAGTAGGCATAGAGGTGCAACTCAGTTTACTAAAACAGAATTTTCTTTTGTTAATGCGACTGTATTCAATAAAGATTTTGTTAGTACTATTTCTGGTTTGATTATAATCTAGTAACTTGAAGAAATCATGCATAGTTAGGTTATTAATATTATTAAAAAATGTTGAATGCTTGAATAAGGTCACCCCTAACTCTTCTTGCCTTCAAGGAAGGAATATTAAGATGTTTCAACCTTTCTTTGTAACTTAAATTTTGAATACCATGCACTAACTTTGTAGCTCTTCTCTGGACCTTTTTAATTAGAACTGATTGTCTTTTTAGAAATGAGTGCCAAATTATATTGGCATAATCTAAATTAGATCATACGAGTTCTTTATATAACGAGTTCTTTATATAAATACAGACATGTATTTTTGTCTAAAAACGAAAAGGTTCTTTTAATTATACCAAGCATTTTATTAGCATTTCTAATTGCACTTTGGATATGCTGATCAAAAGTTAAAGCTTTGTTAAAAACACTCCCAAGTCTTTCTCATCTTTTTTAATTGATTCGTTTATGTGATTTTCAAATGTTAAGTTATCAACCAAAACACTCAGAGTCCTTTTCTACATCAGACTCAGAGGGTTGCATGTCACAGCCATCAATTTTATATTCAAATTTAGGATTATTTTTATCCATGTGTAAAATCTTGCACTTGTCTCTATTAAACTTGATCTGCCATTTATTAGTCTACCCAACTATGCAATCTTGAAGATGTAATTTGTAAGCTTTCATATCGTCAGCAAATATTTTCACATAGCAATCCACTATGTCTGGCATATCATTTATAAAGTAAATAAAAAGAGTGGGTTCCAAAACGCTGCCATGTGGAACACCACTAGTGACACCAGCATTTTCAGATTCTCTTCACCTATACTGACATACTGCATTCTATCTATAATCCACTGTCTTGTCTTTTCTGTCATTGAATTGTCTCATGACAGTCCTAAATGTGGATATATAGCCGTCAAGCTTGTGTAAGGTTAACATTTAAGCTTTCACTGTTTCAGTTTTATTTGCTTGAAAACAGATCTTGTGGGTGTTTTCATTTGCAAAGGAACAGCACGCAAAATAGAGGCACAAAGCATACATTACACACGTTGTGATTCATTCTCCTTTCATACTACATATTAGTGTGTGTGTGTGTGTGTGTGTGTGTGTGTGTGTGTGTGTGTGTGTGTGTGTGAATATTCAAATATGCCATCTAAATATACCTTATGTGGATTCAGGGTTGAGCAATGTGGAAACAAAATGATACTAAAAGCCAATCTTATGTTCTTTAGAAGATAAAGGTATTCTTGCATATGTGCTATATCTCTGATGTGTGGCAAACACAAATGTCTAAATACTTTGTTACAGACCAGTACAAGGAACCTGAACTACAGACACAATGAACAGAGTTAAAGAAGGGGGTAAAGAAGGAGACTGTACACCTTGGATGGACAGTGGTGTTGTGGTGGTCAGTAAAATTCTTCAGACTTTTCTGTTAACCCTTTCAGGCCTTTATAATGAAGATCTCAGGCAGATCTGTGAGTTAAGACATGGGGATAGTTTGAGGAGGAAGGTAAAGAAAATGTTGCTTTAATTCTTACTATTAGTTGCTAAGTGTGCATGTGTGTGTGTGTGTGTGTGTGTGTGTGTGTGTGTTTGTTTGTATTAGATTGTGAGTAACTTTGTGTTATATGTATACATCGCTGTGTATATGTCTGTGAGTGTGTGCATGCATAGGTGTGTGTACATCTCTTTTTGTCTACCTCTGTATAGCTATGTTTGTGTGGTGCTAGTAATCATAGATTAAAGTATTTCATATATTGCTTTTGTTTATTAGAAGCAGGAACCAGTATGGTCCATGAAGGAAGACTCACCAGATCAACCCTCAGCTGTCTACAGCACAGTACAACCCATGTCTGACAACACTTCTGGGTCACTGCTGTCTCTGAACACAAGTCATGTGTGTCAGCATTGTTCTGCTGCCTTTGTGCTGGTCAGCAGTTTGGAACTCCACCTGGCGTCAGTTCATGGAGAGCCTCTACCAATGTCTGAGTGGACTGGGAGCAGTGACAGACTGGTAAGTGGGATTATGTGGAAAATTTGTGTTGTGTTTTACATTCATAAGTCGAAATTGGGGGTGGGAAGGAGGGGGGTAGAAAGAAGAGATATGTAGAAAGATGGGATTGTTTACCTCTGTGATTGTTTAGCTGGCAGCAACTTAGTCGGGTTTGACTTTAGTCTCTGTATTGGTAACAAGATAAACACATTTTTACTTCCAGTTTAGTTTACATGCTTCTGGCTTCAATGTAACGTTATATTGCAGCAGTACAAGATTCACTGGAAGCTAGTGTGTTTGACTTGGACACAAGGCTTTGGTCAGAATGTTTTGCACCAAAGACTATTTTCTTTCTGTCCTTTTCTTCTTTTTGGGGGGTATTTGTTTCTTTCTTTCTTTCTTCTTCCTTCCCATTCTTTTTCTTTAGTAAGAGTCTTATATAATTCCAATGCCTGAATCTTTTTCTTTTCTTTCTTCTCCTTTGTTTCCCCCCCCCCCCCCCCCCCTTCTACGTACCCTTCATATGTTTTCTTTCCTTCATTGCAGATGTCCACGCCACATGGGAGTCTGCCCACAGAAGAGGTGGACCATGTCAGGAAATATTCTGCAGACTCTGAGACTGAGTTTGTTTTGGTGAGTAATTAACAATACTGTCCTGTGGACATATTCTGAGTTTGTTTTGGTGATAAATTAACGATACTGTCCTGTGGAAATATTCTGCAGACTCTGACACTGAGTTTGTTTGGGTGAGTAATTAGCGATACTGTCCTGTGGAAATAGTCTGCAGACTGATTCTGCAGACTGACACTGAGTTTGTTTTGGTGAGTAATTAACGATACTGTCCTGTGGAAATATTCTGCAGACTCTGACACTGAGTTTGTTTGGGTGAGTAATTAGCGATACTGTCCTGTGTAAATAGTCTGCAGACTGATTCTGCAGACTGACACTGAGTTTGTTTTGGTGAGTGATTAACGATACTGTCCTGTGGAAATAGTCTGCAGACTCTGACACCGAGTTTGTTTGGGTGAATAATTAACGATACTGTCCTGTATAAATAGCAGAATTAACCCCTTCTCTGCCATAAGAAAAAGTAGGGTGTACATGTACCATATTTCTCGGACTATAAGCTCACCCCAAAATTATATTACACAAAATTCAGATTTTTTAAATTATATTTTCTTACTATATTATTAATCATATGTGATGCAGTACGCGAATACCCAGCTAAAGTCGGCCAGCCACAAGAGAGAGAAAGAGAGAGAGAAAGAAAGAGAGAAAGAGAGAGAGATTTGATTGATTGAATTTTTTTTCAAAATAAACTGTTAGAGATAGATGAATTCTGTTTTTTGCCTGTTAATCTGTTGTCTCTGGCCTTTCTGAAAATATGAATAAGTCAAAAGTGATTATTTACGACATTAGCCTGGTTTTCCTGTGCTGCATCACATATTATAAAGCTCAAGGGTCTGAATCTGGGGGGGAAATTATCGCCTTATAATCTGAAAATTACTGTAGTGAAAAATGACAACAAAAAATTACTTTTGTAAAAAGTACCAACATGAAAATCCTGTACCATAGTTCATTCACAAACTAACAAAAATTAGTCTGTATCTCATCATGTTGATGCCGATAATGCTGAGATAATGGTACTTTATTGATGTAAATGAACTTGAATAAAAATGTTAAAGTATTTTTACAGAACAAAATTTTACCAGTTTAACTTCCATCTTATCAAGTACAATTAAGCACTCATAATGGACAAAAAACTCCAGATTGGAAACCTAGTTATCAGTTTGGTGGTGACAGTCATGAGGCAAATAAAATTATTGGAAATACAGTCAACCCCTGCCTAATAGGCACTCTTCTTCTTCTTCTGCGTTCCCAGGCCATATGGCCATAATGGGTAAGGTAACGTATGTGTCCGGTTTTCAGTTTTCACTGGTCTCCCCGCTGCGTACAGCCGACACATTCCGATTTCGGAGGAGCTCAAAGGAGAAACATTATTTGGAAGATTTATTTTTTGAAAAAAGGCAGGAGAAATTGGCCAGTAAGTCAGAAAGATAGCAGATTATAAAAAGCAGAGGGAAAAGGCAGAGTCAAAGAGAGTGGCAGATTAGAGGAAGTTACAAGCACAGAACTTCCAGAAGGTGGGGGAACTATTTTTACGAAAGATCCCCCGGTATCCCCACAGGGATAACAGGCACTCAATATTGCAGACAATCTGCAGAGATGAGGATTTCCTCCTTTTTAATAATGGCTCCAGAGGTCATTTTTAAGATCAGTGTAAATATGTTGAGAAAATTTGGGGGAGATGGGGGGTGGTAGGGTTAGGCTTTGTGTTGAAGCAAAAATGCAGTGAGCATGAGAAGTTCAATAGATGTGTTGTTCTCAATCGGTTCATTGTGTCAGTCTATCTGTTTCTCTGTCTCTCAGTCTCTGTCTTGTTTGGAGTTCAAAAGCTGCAGCCTTTTAGGTAGAGTATCTCACTGCAGCTTTACTGCTTTCCCTGTTTTCCTTTCCCAGTTGATGAAAGGATTACAAAAAGTAAAAAGAGGGGGGTTAACTCATTCGCATCGCAACGATTTTGAATTCTTAAAAAAACTCACAAATCACTCCAGCCAGACTTACAAATAAAACATACATAAACAAAATGAGATACTGGATATAAGATATGGGTTTTTACTTCTTGAATCAATTGAGGTGGCACACTGCGCAGTTTTAGGACATTTTTTGTTCATTTTTGTTTCTCAGGAACTAATAAAGATATCTTAATGACATTTTGCACACTTATTCAGTACATAGTCCTGCCTATTTCCACCTAATTTGAAGTCTCTATGTGAAGGGCCTATGAAAATATGGTAACTAAGCAACAAAAATTCACATGAAATCTTGGCCCCTTACCAGCGCTGGATTGAAGTGCTGCATGGTGATGCTGATCATTTCTCCACTTTGCCAAGACATCAAAGGGTGCAACTAACACGACATTAGGATGCTTGAGTCATTTACTCGTGTTCTTCATCTTGTAAAAAAAATGGTAAAAAATTACAGAATTCTGTCAGGGTAATAAATATGATGAAGAACACGAGTAAATGATTCAAGCATTGTTAGTTGCACCCTTTGATGTCTTGGCAAAGTGTAGAAATGATCAGCATCGCCATGCAGCACTTCAATCCAGCGCTGGTAAGGGGCCAAGATTTCATGTGAAATGTTTTGGTTAGTTACCATACTTTCATAGTGCCTTCACACAGAGTCTTCAAATTTGGCATATATGGTCAGGGTCATGCAAATTTCATATAGATATCTTTATTAGTTCAGGAGAAACAAAAATGAACATGAATTGCCCCCAAAACACGCAGTGTGTCACCTTCAGGTTCAGACATAGGGAAGCGGTAGATCAGACTTTTTTATATATAGACTTCATATAGAAAAACACTACACCGATTGGGTTCCCCACAACAAACCACTACAAAGGCAAAGTCAGAGGCAAAATTGTGGTCTAAGGGAGCGAAGCGAGTTTAGAAGTGACCAAGGTATGGTGTGCACACAGATTTACTTCCCTTGAAGCAAATGCATCAAATTGACAGCTATCTATTAATTCCGAACATATATGGCCGGAACGACTTGAATTAGTTAAACTGTGTTGGTGCCTTCTGGTCGTAGTAAATAAGTGTAGAGAAATGCTTAAGTGGAAACTCTTTTTTAAAAGAAGTTTTTAAAGACTTTTTAATGTTTATTTTCACAGAAGCTGGAACCAGCATGGTCCATGGAGGAAGACTCACCAGATCAGCCCTCAGCTGTCTACAGCACAGTACAGCCCATGTCTGACAACACTTCTGGGTCACTGCTGTCTCTGAACACAAGTCATGTGTGCTACCTTTGTTCTGCTGCCTTTGCGCTGGTCAGCAGTTTGGAACTCCACCTGGCGTCAGTTCATGGAGAGAAACTAGACATGGTGTTACCTGGACCCTCCACACCTGACAGATGTGACGCTGGTAACTATAGCAATGCAGAATTAGAGGAGGTAGATAGACTTGACAACAGAAAAATAGCATCAAAAAAGAAAATTGTTGATAATGATACTGGTGATCAAGATGGAAAGAAAAGGAGAAAACAGTATGTGTGTGATGTCTGTACAAAGTCTTTCTCTGCACCCAGTTATCTTAAGAGACACAAATTGTTTCATAGTGGTGTTAAAGAATTTGTGTGTGATGTGTGCAGTAAGAGTTTTACTCTGGCTAGTCACCTGACAACTCACAAAAGAATCCACACAGGGGAGAGGCCTTACAGGTGTCCACACTGCGACAGTGGTTTTACACTGTTAAGTAATTTACAGCTCCACATAAAGTCAGTTCATGATAATGCCAGACCCCATGTCTGTGATGTCTGTGAGGCAGCTTTCTCTAGGGCTGGTGATTTAACAGTGCACAGGAGAATTCACACAGGTGAAAAACCCCACGTGTGTTCAGACTGTGGGAAAGGTTTTGCCCAGTCCAGGTCATCTAGCAAGACATCGTCTGACCCACACTGGACAGAAACCTCACAGCTGTCCTCACTGTCCTGCTGGTTTCAGATATTCATATCAGTTGAAGGCACACATACAGAGTGAACACCAGTAACGCTGTACACCGCAGTAAAAACAGATACCTTAGGTAGTGTGTGAAAAGGGTGGTAATATTGCAAGATCTTGAAACTGTATAAAATGGGAAGTAAGGGCTCTCTGTAACGAACGCCCTTCACCAAAGTTATTTTCAGCACCAAGTCGCCTAGCAAAGTGTAAGCAACAGCCACATCGAGACACACCCATTTGTTCTGTGTTGCTTAAATGCAACATGATTCAAGACTAGAAGGCTATGTCACTCTTGAATAAATGTTGATTTGTTTGTGCACAAATTCTCTCCACCACTGTTGTTGTGTACTGAGTGGGTGATGGTCATATAGGCAGTCCTGGGTCATCCTGTTTTGAGGATGAACCTGGTTCTGTCTTTATGTGTCTGTTGCTTATGCTTTGTAAGGTGAATTGGTGCTGAAAATAACTTTGATGAAGGGAGTTAATTACAGAGAGATACCTTTTCTTACTTCACTATTATTATCCTCTTTCATTGCCTCTCTATTTCTATCTGTATGAAATGGGCCTTAGACACACACACACACACACACACACACACACACACACACACACAGATAATCATACACAGAACTAGATAAGTCAACGAATAGTAATTCAAATTGAAAAAGAAAACAAAAGTTACATGAATTTATAAACAGCATTGGGATTTCAACATGTGTAATAGTTTATAAATTTAAAAAAAAAAAGCTATATACAAAGGAACATCAATCAAAGTATAGAGAAATGAAGGAAACAAAGGAAGAAGAAAAAAGAAGAAGAAGAAGAAAAGAGAGAGAGAGAGAGAGAGAGAGAGAGAGAGAGAGAGAGGAAAAGTACACCTGTATGTTGGCCTGTAAATAAATAACTAAATTAGATCAGGTTTCAGGGACTGTCTGTGTGTTGGAATTTCAATGCAAATTGTTGATCAATGATATAAAAAAAATATATAAAAATATGGGGCTGCCGAGAGCGTGAATTGAGGTGAAAGGGGTTTATGTTATCTATTCTTGTGCATTTCCCATGTACGTTCTCGTGTATTGTGCTTGTTCGAGACCACACTGTAATTTCACATAACGTGATAAAGTATTTTTGACTTTTGACATGACACGCAAACTTTTTCTGTAAGCAGGGGTCAAATGACTCAAAAGTGTCAAAACAATCTGAAGCTCTGTAAATTAAGTGTGTTCTTGTCATGTATGTTTATACATTTTGATATTTAATGCATGTATCCTGTACATATGAAAACTGTTTCTTATTCAAAACATCTTGATTCATGCTTATTAGTTTACAAATACTTATTTGTGTTGTTGTTTACATTTTTAATTCGAAATATAGTATCTTGAGTGATGTTTGTATGCTTGTTGTAGTTTGTAAGAGGAAATATAAACCTATCACAGTATTATGCTATGACATGTTGAGTGTATTCAAGTCCTGGAAGAATTTTTTGTTATGAAGAAAGTTCTAAAAAATGGAATAAATTGATGGGGAATAAGAAATGAGAAAGCATGTTTTTATACTAGTCTGGTTTCAGTTTCACCAAGAAGAGGTTTACCAATGTGCTCATGTGTGTTCAATGGTTCATGTGTGTAATATGTGGATTTTTGCAAATGTGGAATGTAGTTTAACTTAGCATGGAGGCGTTATACTATCCTTGCCGAGACGAAAGGCGATTAATTTTAGGGCCACGAACTGCCGATGAGGTCACGATGGACAGGGGTCAGATAAATTCGGTATAAAGCCTCATGCAAGTGTGTAGTATTACAGGATAGTGGAATCAGTGCGGTAATAAAAAACAAAACCTCCACACTGATAAGTTATGTTGGATGATTTGCCCTGAGTGTACCAAAAACACACACGGACACACACACACCCTACACACACAACACACACACACGCAGCAGGCATGCACGCACGTTTACACACCGTTTGAGACATTAAAATGTTGATAATAGTTAAATGTTCAGCTATGTCCTGTGATTACACCAATGATGAGCACGAACTCAAGTGACCTAAATAAACAAACCAACATAGAAACAAAAAAACTGGCATGCAGTGTGAGTGACAATGGTGTTTGTTATTTGATGTCACTTGACCTATGCTTTGGTCGATGTGAGAGTGAATGAGATTCTTTTTTTTTACAGTTTCAGTCATAGAGAATAGTTGACAGCTTAGTCTGTAGTAGAACTGCTACAACTTTCAAAAAACAGGAGGCATTACACTTTCAAAGCTGAAATCCTTATGGATTATTTAGCCTTGGGACAATCCCAATTGTCACCAGGCCTTCACTGCCAAGAAAGTGGGATATACGTGGGCAAGGTGTTCCACCTATAACAAATTCCACCCAGCTTTCCCTAAAATAGACCGTTGCATCTTTTAGTATCTGGTGGTGTAGATGTACATGACTGACAAGCACACAACTACATGCTAGTGCGAAAGACAGGGGCAACACAAACACAGAACAGGAGCATTCACTCGATGAAACACACCAAACCAAATTAAAGGTTCACTTGATTTATTTTTGCTTGAAACTAATTCATGAACAACAATAACAGAACATCTAATTAGTTAGTTAGTTAGTCTATTATAGTCCAGTCAACAGCTATGGTTATCTCAGGAATGTCACCGCGTAAAGTTCGACCACGCATAGCAAAACATAAATCCAAGAATCTTAACAACGTACAAACCTGAAAACAAAAAATGTAGTAGTAGTAGTCGTACAATTCATAACATGACACTTACATCATTATACCCTATAGCACATAATTCCAGACAGTGCTGGAAACGTAAGCCATTCCCGCTCTATTGATCGAGTCCATGCTGGAAAAAAGGGACTAAAATGGTATAACAAACACGTACTAGTACGCTAAAATATATTTGTTAAAGCCATCTAGGCAAATGTGCACTGCAGGATGGACAACATGTGCCCACGCAATTGTGCACTGCAGGATGGACAACATGTGCCCACGCAATTGTGCAAAGTATCACGTGTGGAAGCCAGTGAACAATAAAAAAAACCTTGCATGTCATAAATTGTAAAAAGGAAAGATGTGGAAGGATTTTATAGAACAAATGCAGGAGAATAGGACCAATAAGTCAGAAAAACATAGCAGATGACAGTAAGGGAAAGGGATAAGGCAGAGTCAAAGAGAGTTATAGAGTTGGGGAAGTTACTAGCATAGAACTTCCTGAAGATGGTGGAACTATTTCTGCTGAAAGACCCCCCGGTATCCCCACGGTAGGGCCCTATCTGCATAAGCCAGTTTAATCTGCATGCTCGCCTCCTATGACGCGGATGTGTGTTATGGACTTTAGGAGGTTGCTTGGCTCACCTCCGTCCGTACCCACCCCCACCCCCACCATGATAGGTGGAAGCCCGCCAGGGGGTAACAGAACATCTAAATATCAAAAACATTTTCTAACTCTTTCATGAATTAAATGATGTAAAATTAAAGAATCAATCATCACCCAACACACTCTCTCTGTCCCCTCTCTCCACCCCTCTCTCTCTGTCTCCCTCTCTCTCTCTCGGTTCCTCTCTCCTCTCTCTCTGTATCCCTCTCCGCTGTCTCCCCCCTCTCTCTCCTCTCTCTCTCTCAGATCAAAGATGAAATGTTTTTTTTTTTTTATTTTTTTTTAAAATTATTAATATATTATTTTTTTTTTAAAATTTAATATTTATAAACAAAATTCACAACACTGCACTAAAGAAACAATGAACGATTCAAGTAGTGAGGTGGGATCTTATGTTGTTGGCTTTGTCCATTGTGAATAAATTGCTAAAATAAAAACAACAGTGGTTAGGATATGTTGTAGTGGTGATATCTGCCAAACAGGGTCCCTTCACTTAGTGTCACTAATAAGGCATTAAATCAGGACCTGTTATCTGAAGACCCTTATTTCTTAATCTGTGAGGTAATGATAGGCTAATATATACAGTCCAAAAAGGAAAAAGTAATGTATTTTTTCTGGAAAAATGGCTGGCCGGCCCGAAAGGGTTATAAAGAAATAAATGTAATGCAAACATCAGTTTTCTCAACAGAAATATTGAAGGTATAACAATGTGTGGAGCAATCTGTTTAAATATCAAAAAAAGATGCTGTTAAACTAAAATAAAACGACCTCACATTCCAATAACAAGACCGATTAAACTCAAAGATTAAGGAAAGTTCTTTGGGTAATACCCGAACATGCATAATACATTTAGCAGAATCAACTAATGGCTGGCTCGAAGTCGGTG
>JAGGCT020004248.1:929867-1017969 GCA_017654935.2 Phymorhynchus buccinoides | reverse complement strand
TATGGAGGCGATGGTGGGAGGGATGCTAAGTTCCTGTGCGTTTTCCTAATGTGTAATTCTGAGTAGATTACTTTATCATGTGTTCTGGGGATATTGATGTAAAGGACATTCATGGAATTGAGATTGTGCAACATGACCTGTGTGCGTGTGTGTGTGTGAGAGGGAGAGAGAAAGAGAGAGAGCTTCCAAGTGTGTTGTGTGTCGTGGGTGTGTGCACGCACACACGGTGTGTGTGTGTGTAGGTGTGTGGGTACATGCGCATGCCCCTTGTGTGTGTTCAAGTGAATTTTGGGAACCAAAAAATAAAGTGAAATAAACTTAAAAAATGTTTTGATGAAACTAACATGTCTATTGCCCACTTGATGCTGGTATTGGTAAACTTTGGTAAATTAAAAAAATGTCTATTATTCTTCAAATCTGTAATAAGTCAGTGTTTAAATGTTTACATTGATGTAACAAAAAATATATTAGTTCAAGAAATTATGTTCATGTGCATGTGAGAAGAAGAGGGAGAGAGAGAGAGAGTCTGTGTGTGTGGTGTGTGTGTGTGGGGAGAGACGAGAGAAAGATTGTTTGTGGTGCATGTGTGAGCATTGGGCCACGCATGTTGTTTGTTTACATTGGCACTAGTTTTTTGCCTGTCATTTTTTTTAAGCTAAGCCCATCTATGCTGATTTTGTCATGATATTTATTCTTTGTCTTCAGTAGATGAATTGTGTGGTGTTTATCATGCTCGTCTTGTTTCCTGGACTAAATATGTTGAGATGTGTGTTGAGTGGCTGTGTGAGGTGAGATGAAAGAGAATCTGTGTTGTTAAGAATAGAAAAAATACTATAAAAAAAACATGAATAGACAAGAAAGAAAAGAGGAAAGCATGTTCTGTTTCATGAAAGAGAAGTTGTCCAAAGTTGTTTTCTGCATGTTATGTTAGAATTTTATTGTGCAAAAAATGTTGAAAGTTGTTTTACATTAAGTTACAATGATGTGTTTTATTTTTCTTAAAAACGTTTACCCGTTTATTTATCGAAAATGTGTTTATTATCAAATTGCAGTTGTGTTTTAATGAAATATACTAAAATGTTTAAAATATTAAAAGTTTATTTATCATTGATTGCAATTATGGTTTTTTTTGTGATCTTTAAACAGTTTAAAGTTTTAAAAAAGGTTCTTCACAGTTATATTTTTATCTTTGATAAGTTCAGCATTACCTGTATGAATGAGTAAAAAAAACGGCCTTTAAATTGAAGTTGGAAAGGTGCTTGCATTTGCATACAATAACTTAAAATTGAATTTTAGCGCATAAATACACATAGACGCACCGCACGCACACACACACACACACACATACATTTTGATTTATATATGTATCTGGTCACACAATTGCTGCTGTATATAAATGTTAATCTACATCTTATGATTTTCATGGTTTATGAGAATTTAACACAATTGAGAATTCAAAGTGACCTTAATAAGCAACCACAGTGAGAGTCACAATTTGTGTTTGATGTTCACCTTTGACCTCTGCTCTGTGTGACAAGGGATCATGGGAGATGATGGGAGAGTACATCAGTGTGTGAAAAACTTCATCACTTGGGATGGATGGTGTGAGATGATGGGAGAGTACATCAGTGTGTCTAGGCCCTTAACTCCAATGGCTTTTATCATTGGCTGACAGTTTGGGCCAACAGTAAAGTGAGCAAGAGCTGTAGGACCAGTGATTGTCCACAGCAATGGAAAATCATTGTACAGCTCAGTCTGTTGTGAATGACTAGGAGTCTCACACTAGGAGGCTTTAGCACTGGTTCTTTGTTCCGCAGCCTTGGGGATGTGTTGGCCTTTGGGGATCCTCCCTGTCCTAAAGTCCTCTTGGCTGAGAGTGGGGATGTCCCCTGGGAAGGCGTCTCCACAATGAACAATTTCCAGCCAACTTTTCCAGAATAGCAGTTGCCTCCTCAGCTATCTGCAGGTCATAGACTGACACAACTGACTAGCACACACACACACACACACCATCAGCACCAACAAACTGTGGCACAAAACAAAGGAACATCACAAACAGAAAAACAAACACTCAGTATAATTCATCAAGCCAAACTTATGTTTCCGTTGTTTTATTAATGTTTAAAAGCATTTTGTGAAAACAAGCAAATAAATAAAGAAACGTAATAAAAAATCTAAAGAAAAAATTACAAAATGTGTGTCTTTTTGTGTTATCGGAGGAATGAGTGTGTGTGCGCGTGCGTGCGTGTTTGTGTGTGTGTGTGTGCGTACGTGTCGGTGTGTGCATGAGTGTGTGTCATTGTTGTTTTTGCTGTTCATGTAAGATACAGCTGAATCCGCTTATAAGAAAACTCACTTACAATGAAACTCGTTTTTCAAGCAAAAAAAACAATTCCCTGCCGAACTCCTTTCTTATCTATTATCAAAATTCGGATATAAAAAACTTGTTTATACGAAAACTCGTTTATAATCAAGCAAATTCTGTCTCCCATCCGAGATGGAAACTTGAATATAAGAAAATTATGTCATACAAAGAGAGTTGGTTTGCAGTTCATTTTCTTATAAGCGAGTTCTATTTTCTTATAAGGGAATTGCCATTGATAACATTTTCTTAAAAGTGAGTTGGCAGAGAGGAAAAGGCAATACAAATAACTGAACATGTGGACAAAAATCCACATAAACAAAAGCAAACAATTGATGAAAAGCTGCATGGGTGGACACTAAATGGTAATATTTCAGTACAAGAAATGTGAACATGTACGCATTTAACCCTTTTGTGGTTGCTTGCGTGCTTTCAGATCCATCCAACTTTTGTCAATTCGCTTGGTAATAAGAAATAACTCGCACTACAGAGATGTTGAAACTATGATGACGTTTATTCATACAAAGCCATGAGTCATTTGGCAATAACGTTACACTAGTGACTACAACTACTCTGACGTTGCCGACGGCGTAAACAATGTCGACGGTGACAAAGGCGGTAAAATACTGCAATGAACAAAACACAATAGCAAAACTATGAGAACTAAGGCAATAAGCGTTGTGCCACAACATCATCAAACAATTTCATCAACAGTAAACAACGACATCAAAACGCATTCCAAAAACGAACAAACGCGTAAACATCATTAGGAACATGTGAACTACCATAGACCATTACATATAAGCCCAAACTTCAGCCACGGAAATCCCCTTTAATTAGGCAACAACTTGACACATCCCTTCAGTTGCTATAACCTGGAAACCCCCTTTAAGTTGCACTAGCCCAGAGCACCCCCTTAGACAACACTGGCCCGGGAGAACCACTTCAGTTAAACATTGGCCCATGAAAACCCCTTTAACTGGGCACACAACTTCTCCTCAACATTGAACCAAAGCAATTAAAACTCCCTTGATAACTACACAAAGGGAAATAAGATCCCAACATCTAAGAACATCAATGAGCGACTTTAAAAGATATTATTTCGCAAAAGAACTTGACTACCAAGCAAAGGATTATTAATAACAAAATAATCATATCAAATAATAAAGCATATTTTGAACCATGAAAAATACATCAAACATTCAATATAATATAAAAGAAATGTAAAAAACATGCCTAAATTTACCTTATGGCCGAACGAACTGGAAGAAATCTTTGAAGCACAACAGAGCACTTTCTAGAAAACATTAGGTATCTTTCAAAACAACTGCTGAAAAAATGATGTAGTAACTGTGATGTAAATGTCAAGGATATGACGTCAAGGATATGACGCCAAATGTACAATGACGTAGATTGTTGTATTGATAAGTAAAATTGCATGGAGAACACGACCAGCAAACAAACACAGGCCTTAAACAACACACATCAGTCCAGTTACGTCAATGAAAGTCAGTCATATGATTAGTCATGAATCGTCGGTCAAGTCAATACACCGCACAAGCAGAGGCCACAACAAAAGGATCCACACACACACGAACATCCTGACAAACACACTGACAAATACACAAAAAAACTTATGCACGCAACTAAGCAAAACAATAATACGCGCATGCAAAACACACTAGTGGAACCCAACATGGGCAAGACTGCGAGACAAAATACACTGCCACATCAGCAGTTACACCTTTCACCGCCAATGTCGCATTTATGCACCATAATGGTTTAACACCCATGTTACTAAAAGGTATCAAATCAGGACCTGTTATTCAAAGACCCTATCTTCTTAATTTTGGGAGGTAAGGATAGGCTTAATGTTATACATGTTACAGAGGAATTCCCAATATTGCAGATTTTTTTGTTCTCTACCCAATTAAGTTTAATGGTATTTTCGGGCTAAAAAATGGCTGACGGCGAAAGGGTTAATAACAGTAAAAAGAAGAACAAAGCTTGTTAGTTGAGTGGTTGTAGGCACCTTTAAATCTTCTTCTTAGTAGACTATTTTGATTTTATGATGTAAAACATGCACCAAATTAGGAAAAAGGATTTTCTCTTTGTTTTGTTTTTCTGTCTTTCTTTTCTTTTTCTCTTTTCCCCCATTCAATTTGGTTATAGGAAAAAACCCTCATCTCCCTTCGATTTTTGGAAACCGAGTTTTGCTTTATTTTGATATTATGATGTAAAACATTAGTCATAAGTCACAAGTTTCTTTATTGTCCATTGGCATTGTACAAACGCAGATGGAAAAATGTCTTCCACCGTGTAAAATAAGTTAAATACATTCAAATTAAAATATTAATTAAAAACATGAAACAGAAATTTACATTTAAACAAATATGCTACTCTCACACCACACCAAATCATTCATCTGCTCTCCGCTATCTTACTCGCTCATCATGCAACTCACCACCACTTCTGCCTTCATTTTTGTTTTGAATTTTCTGTTCTTTGGTGGTTGTTTTTTCTTTTCCCGTTTTTTTTTCATGCACCAAATTAGGTAAAAGCATTTTCTCTTCGTTTTATGTTTCTGTTTGTCTGTATTTTCTTTTTTTCTCGTTTATTTTTCCCCTTTTTCCCCAATCAACTCGGTTATAAGAAAAAAAATTCAAAACATTTTTTTATATCCGAGTTTCGGATATAAGAAAACTCGGATATAAGAAAACAAAAAATGATCTCCCTTCGATTTTCTTATAACCGAGTTTTGCTGTATATTGTTTTTGTGAAGCGCCTAGAGCCCCCACGGGAGATTAGGCGCTATATAAATGATCATTATTATTATTATTAATGTTTTAGGCAATTCTGCCAAACAACAACAAAAAAATGATCAATGAAAAAATATACTATTTATAGGATTCCAATTTCCAATTGCACTACTGAATAATTTGAGCAAAGATACTTTCCGACTCCGGATTGTTCATGTTAGTTTTGGTTCCTACTCGGAGCCATAAGGCAAATAAAAAGGAAACAAAAAGAAAAAGAAAAATTACCTAGGGGGAATTTTCGACAAGCTCACTATATATATTTATGGCTCTCCGAGTAGGAACCAAAACTAACACATACTGAATAATTATACACCGTAACAAAAATTGAAAAAATTCCTGTATAATTTTACCCATACTTTCTTATTTTAGAAATGTCTCACATCTGCTTGTACCAGGCCGAAGGACGATAAATTAAATTTAACGCTAATCATTTCATAGCTTTTTTAATTATGTTTTTCAAACAAACCGATAACCTCCTTGATGAAGGCAATACAGAATCCACAGAAAAATGCAGACAGAGGGCACAGAGAACACAGACTGAGCAGATAACATGAACAGTGTATCTTGCAGTATATCTCTGAAAAAGTCAACACACAAATCATTAGGTCTTTTTGAAACCCAGTATGTACAGCATTCACACATGAAGAGATGTTATGAATAACAAAACAAAAAGCTTATATATGTGCAGATATGCTCTTGCTCTCTCTCTCTCTCTCTCTCTCTCTCTCTCTCTCTCTCTCTCTCTCTCTCTCTCTCTCAAACTTTGTACATGTAATAAGACCTCGCATTATAAGACTCCCTCCCATATAAGACCTACTTTTCTGAGACATTGTCCTTCTTTGTAAGTACAACAAACAAACAACTACACGACAAGTGTAAAGTGACGTTATTTTATTCACAAGAGACAAAACAAAACTACTGGATATTTCGGCGAATGCGCCTTTATCAACATAGACAAACAATTAAACAGCAAATATAGCAAAAAGCAGGCAACAGAAGGAGCAAAAACCATCAAGATCAAAATAAAAACAATACTTCCCCTCTACAGTCCAACGCGTAAAACGTCTTTGTAAGTATTAAAATTACCTCCCTTATAAGACCCATCCCTTATAAGACCTCATTTTGGATGATTTTTGAAAGTCTTATAAGGGATGTTCCACTGTATTTGTTTCATTTTACACCAGCCACAAAGCACAGCTGCGTTGGTTAATAAAATTATTAATGCTTTTGACTACAGGATTGAAGTGAAGTACTAATACACGGAAAGCTTATTTTAACAACAGCAGCAAAAAAATGTGTTTCAATTTTTGTATCGTTGGAAGTGATAATCGCAGTATATTTGCTATAGCATTTATGCCAACACATTCAAAGATTCTCTAACATATGTCATCGCATGGCAGATATAATCATCATCACCCCTATTTTGTCAAAGAGGCACCATGTGTTTATCCCTGTCCGGATGGCAGGGGTATTCTTCACCCCTACTACCGATGTTGCATTGAATCTGTTCTTACTGTGTTTTATCCCTTGGTCCGGAAGCTTGAGTGTCTCCCACGACCCCGTACTCAGTGATATGGTGCAGTGCTCTTTAAAGTAGTGGGTGCGTGGGAGACCCCCGTCATCCAACAGGTATATCAAAATTAAGTAGTCATATTACGTCATTTATATTTAATATACACAGTCATGTTCTTTAACACACTATAAAGCCATTTACGTTTTTGACAAAGTCATGAAATTTCATGAAGATAAGCTTAGAATAGTTTCTTACCAGATATAATCTGTTTCTTAATGTGTCAAGGGGTTGTGGGCTGACCAGCCTGTCCGGTAAAGGGGATTGAATTTGTATTCGTGCAGTTTGTTAACTACAATAGTAAAGTACTATTACATGGAAAGTTTATTTTAACAATTGCAGCAAAATGATTTGTTTCAATTGTTGTATCGTTGGAAGTGATTTATTGTTGTATATTTCTTATAGCATTTAGCCAACAATTTCTCAGATTATCTGAGATATGTAATCGCACACAGATTTAATCATGATCAAACTCTATTACATTGTGGTAAAAGAATACTACACACATGAGGATTGTGGAAAATCCAAAACACAGATTCAAATCTTTATTTGGTCATTTTTATCTTCCACCCTTCCCTTCTCTAGTTAATTAGTCATTAATAGTCCCGCCAACAGCTATTGTCATATCAGGACTGTTACCATGTTAAGTTTTGACCATGTGACTTCAGGGGCCAGTTTAATGGATAGTTTTGACCCGAATCGAAAGCTCAAAACCAAATCCAACAGCTATGGTCATCGTTTACTGAATGTCTGAATTTTGACCCGAATCGATAAAACCAAATCGCGTTCTGAAATCCGCCAGCCAAAGGCGACAGCCAAATAGGGTGCCTCACAAAATATGCAATTTTCAGTAAAATGATGAAGGTTTCCGAAACAAGATGCAATCTGAACGAAAGAAGACGACTTGAATTAAATTGTTAAATGGGTGTCTGCATGTTGCGTTGCTTTAATTTAAATGCGTTGAGATACGGAATTGATCACGCATGAAGTACGCCTCCACCGTTATGACGTACATATCTTCCACCGTTTGCGTGCTTTTTTTCACACGAGAAATGGCGATACGTAACACATCTCATGCTTGACCGTGGAGTTAAAAAGGCCTAAGAACTCCGTCCTCCAGTTGTTTGTGAGGATGTTTTCTGTTAACTCAGTAACAAGAGCACTGGGGTAAGCGTTGTAATGAGGCTTTATACCGAAAATTATCTGCCCCTGTTTCGTGACCTGAGATGCGAACGCCACCTACTTAAGATTATCGCCCTTGCATCGGCAGTTTGGGCCTAAAATTATCACCCTTTCGTCTCGGCAAGGAGTAGTATAAAGCCTCATCAGAATTTAAAGTGATGATTGTATTTTGTAGTAGTAATGATTATGAAATGATTGTATAGTATTTTGCGCAGAACAAAATACTTTTGAGAAAGAGGTTCGTTGTTTGTGTTCTGCATTTTGCACTTGTCTTGAAGATATATAAATTTACCACATGAATGAGTAGAGGGGTTAACAGTGGCCAGTTTAACTTCTGGCATATGAACTGAAGATACTGTTACTGTTATAGTTTTCAATGCTGGGTCTAGGAGTCAGGACATGTCACGGAGGGCTGGCTGTTAGGGTTCTCAGCTCTACACCATGAGGCCTGCCTCGACGACTGAACGTGCGTGCCTGATACTTCCCTGCACTGCTCCTTTGATTGAAAATTGATTTATGATACTGTCCTGTACCTTCATAAATCAATGTTTGCTTCAGCTGCAGGGGGACATTACCCCTGGACCCCAACCTTTCAGGTTTTTATTTTTATTTTGTGTAGTCGCATCCATATAGTCATTATTACTATTACCGGTAAGCAAAATTATTTTTCTGTCAATGTTCATTCTTTCTGTTTGTCTGTGTGTGTGTGTAATTCTTTGTCTGTGTGTGAACGTCTTTGGGTGTTTGTGTAATTTTTATTTCCTATTCGTTATGCTATATGTTAAATATTATTATATGTGGTGTTATATGTGTATATTATATTTTTATATTGTAAATGCCTAGGACATTAAATTGATTAGGCGTGCTAAATGTTCTAATAATAATCGTAATAATAATGGGAGCGCTCGCGGGTATGCTTCATTGTGTGTGCCCATTTAGCTTTCATACAAGTGTTTGTACATGGCTGCACAAGCCTATAAAAAAAGAATGTGTGTCTGTGCGTGCATAAATAATTTTTCAATGCGTACTACTTAGACGAAGGCAATACAAAGCGCTACTAGTGCGCATAAGCTGCGGTGAATCCTGTGATTCGAGGGAAGTGAACTTCCACATCGATCTGTTCAACCTTAAACAAGCAATACAAGAGTTCATTAAGTGAGTAGTATATCTTAACATTGTTGTCTATTGCTTGTTAAAACCTTCACCACCATAGGAAAATTATCGATTTTCTTATATAATTTAAAGGAGACCTGCTAGACTTAATCTGAACAAAATGGTCTAGTAATATATCTTTCCTGACTTGTCTAAAACAAAAACTATCATTTTAGGGCTATAACATCAAAAGTTATGACATCACACACCCAGTAGTAGACACAAAGCAGGCAGTGAAGGGCTTAATGGATCTAAGAGCAGATAATAAATTAATTTAAAAAAAGTGGTTAAAGCTTGTTTGCTTTACACCAAGAGAGAGATTTACATTTGAGCACACGTACATGGGTGTAACTTTTCATGGTATACAAGGATTTCCTGTTTTTGAATTTTACCAGAAAAGAAAGTTCCTTTGTTTTTAAACTGTCAAACATGATCTTTGTGTTAGTTAGTTAGTTAGTCTATTATAGCCCCGTCAACAGCTATGGTTATCTCAGGACTGTCACCACGTAAAGTTCAACCACGTATAGCAAAACACAAATAAAACAACGCATAAAACCTGAAAACATAAAAAATACAGTACAAACACTGGCCATATAAAGTTGAGCTGTGTCAAACTGTAACTGTTATTCTGATCGCTTCTCGGCCTTTTGGCTAAGACAGTGATTCAGGAACATAAATTTTTGTTTATACCCTGGTTGGTTTGTTCAGCCCGTCGTACATGCCGAAAGCCGATACGCGACGTTAAACTGAACTTCCACTGTAACTGACCAATAAAAAAACCCACACCAAACAATGTAAATAAACCAAACAGAATCAACAGCAGAGAGAGGAATCCACCACTTACAAAGAATTCTACTCTCTTCACAATCCATTCAACATGCATCAGTTTCTAATTAATACTTTTTCTCTAAAAGTGTTTTGTGCCATTTCCAGGCCTTATAACATCACCACAACTTCTACAAATCACATGCATTTTCTTGTGAACCACAATGTGTTTTTACTGCAGTGTACACTGTTACTGGTGTTCACTCTGTATGTGTGCCTTCAACTGATATAAATATCTGAAATCAGCAGGACAGTGAGGACAGCTGTGAGGTTTTCTACCAGAGTGAGTCAAACGATGTCTGCTCAGATTACTGGAGTGGGCAAAGCCTTTCCCACAGTCTGAACACACATGGGGTCTTTTTCCAGTGTGAGTCAGACGATGTTCTGCTAGATTACCTGGCTGGACAAAGCCTTTTCCACAGTCTGAGCACACATGGGGTTTTTCACCTGTGTGAATTTTCCTGTGCACTGTTAACTGGCTAGTCTGAGAGAAAGCTGCCCCACAGACATCACAGACATGGGGTCTGGCACCTTTATGAACTGAATTTATGTGTTTATGTAAATCACCTAACTGCTTGAAACCACTGTCACATTGTGGACACTTGTAAGGCCTCTCCCCTGTGTGGACTCTCTTGTGCTTTGTCAGGTCACTAGCCTGAACAAAACTCTTACTGCACACATCACACATAAACGGTTTCTGACTGCTATGTGTCCAGCTATGTGTCTTTAAACTACAAAACTGAGTAAAAATCTTACCACACACATCACACACAAAAGACTTAACACCACTATCAATCAATTTGTGTCTCTTCAGTTCACTGGGTCCAGGAAAAGACTTTCCGCAGACATGCTGTCTCCTCCTTTTCTTTCTATCTTCATGACCAGTATCATTATCATCGTTTTTCTTTTTAGTTGTTTTCCTGTTGATATGGCTATCTACCTCCTTATCTAGGCCTGTGTTGCTACAGTTACCAGTATCACATATGTCACGTGTGGAGGACCCAGGTAACACCATGTGCAGTTTCTCTCCATGAACTGACGCCAGGTGGAGTTCCAAACTGCTGACCAGCACAAAGGCAGCAGAACAACACTGACACACATGATCTTTTATCAGAGACAGCAGTGACTCAGAAGTGTTGTCAGACATGGGCTGTACTGTGCTGTAGACAGCTGAGGGCTGACTTGGTGAATCTCCCTCCATGGACCAGCTTCTGTGAAAATAGACATTGCAACACTGCCTTAAAATTGTTTGACAAAGCAGGATTCCCTAATTCAAAACAATTATATTTTCATCATAAAAAGTCATCACATTTAGACACAGATTGTAATTAAAAGGTACTCAAACCACTTAATTATTTATGGAAAAAAAGAAATATATTTTTTGAGTTGAGTGGCATGCATTCTCTTTTATTCCTCAATTAAAATATGAAACACCGATAGGCAAAACATGTGTGACTAGTGCATGAATGATGAACATGAAGTCAAACGCACTAAATCAGAATCCAAGGAACAGAAGTGACACAACAAAGAAGCTTTGGATCCACCAGCCGCCGTAGGGTAGTGGTTAGCGTCGCAGACTACTGGCTGGGAGGTCTCGGGTTCGAATCCCATTAGAGGCGAGGGTTTTTTCGGTCCTGGACCGACTCCTACCCAGAGTGAGTGGCTATGGGCTCAATGGGAAGACTGAAACCACACAGTCAAGCTTCATCCGCTTAACGGATGCAATTCTGAGAGTGTTGCTCTAATTTCAAGACCAACACTGCACGTGTCTGTAGTTCTCAAGCCTGGTTAGTGCCGGGATATCATTATGAAAGGAAGCGTAGAATACAGCCCTGTCATGCAGTCTCAGACCGATACGGAACTCCATAGCATCATCATCATCATCATAGTCATCCGCCTCATTTCCATCAATCATTAAAAAAAAAAAAATGTCTCAAATTCTGTGGCTTTGCAAGCCCTGCTCTCATGGTGACCTCAGTTTCGGTTTCCGATCCAGTCTATGCCTTAGTGCGTTCGGGTCTCTATAGTTGTATATGACCTAGAGAGCTGAATAGGGTACATGTCTCCCCCCCTCTGTCTCTACCTGAGATGTGCTCACCTTTCCCATAAAGGTTACTACAACACTCTCCCTACCCCCACCCCACTCCCACCCTTAGCCTTATCCCTTTTAGTCCCAAGCCTTCACTCACCTACCTAGTACCTAGTACCTGTCACCGGCTGAAGAAGAACAAACGTTTGAAAGCTCCCCAATGTCAACTCCATCAGGTCAGATCTACCTCTTCTTTATTGTTTTCCTCTACATTGTTTCTTCTTCTTCGTTCACTCAGTTTCCTGTCATATGAGCATAGATGCATCATGCTGCCGTTATGCGCCTAACTAAGAAATAGTTAGGCCCAGCATGTCCGACTTCGGCTGAAGAAATCTTTGTAAGAATTTATAGAAAAAAAGGCAGGAGAATGGACCAGTATGACAGAAAGATAGCAGATGACAGTAAGCAAAGGGAAAAGGCAGAGTCAAAGAGAGTGATGGATTAGAGGAAGTTACAAGCACAGAATTTCCAGAAGGTGGGGGAACTATTTGTATGAAAGACCCCCCCCCCCCGGTATCCCCACGGGGTACACTGTTTCAAGACCTGACAGTCACCCTTTTCAACCACTCCCGGCACTGTAGGCTATTTTGTTTTAGCCTTTTGTCATCTAAAATATGTTTTTGATTTTTGTTAGGTTAGGCTTCATTCACTGATGACTACTAAGGCATCTGTTTTTATTCATTTAAATCTGTAAATTAACTGAACACATTTTGTTTTGAAAAAACGTGTCCATGATGTTTCTGAACAATTTTAATGACTTTGCATTAACATAATTTAACTGCTTCATCAGGAAGATTATTCCATGTATTTATTACTCTGTTAGTAAAAATGTGTTGTGATACTCTGGTGTTAGTATATTTTTTGCATAGTTTGAAATTATGGCCACAGGTTCTATCACCCTCACAAAGAGTTAGTAGACTGTTAGTAGTACAGTCGAACCCGTTTATAAGAAACCCGCTTATAAGAAAGCAATTTTTTTCTGAAAACTCGGATATAAGAAAACCGCTGATAAGAAAACCCGGTTATAAGGAAGCAAACTCGTTCTCCCATCCGCGATGTAAACTCGGATATAAGAAAATGATTTCATACAAGGGAGTTGGTTTGCAGTTCATTTTCTTATAAGCGGTTTGATTTTCTTATAAGCGATTTTTTAAAAATTAGGGCATGAACTGAAAGGATGTTCCAAAAAGTGCAGTGTTCCAACAAAACAAACAAAAGAGGAAAATTTAAGTCAGAGCAGCTATGTCACAGACACTCTAACCTTAATATAGAAATATACAGCCGAATCCGCTTATAAGAAAATAAGAAAACTTTCTTATAATGAAGCAAAAAAAATTCCCTGCCGAACTTCTTCTTTCTTATCTATGATCAAAACTCAGATATAAGAAACTCGCTTATAAGAAAACTCGATTATTTAGCAAGCAAATTCCTTCTCCCATCTGCAATGGAAACTTGGACATAAGAAAAGTATGTCATACAAGAGAGTTGGTTTGCAGTTCATTTTTTTTATAAGCGAGCTCTATTTTCTTATAAGTGAATTACCATTGAAAACATTTTCTTAAAGACCCACCAGATCACGTGTCAAAATCACGGGTTCCACGTGTTTTCCCTCTTATAGCTGGTAAGAAATCTTGTTTTGACCAGGTTTGACTCCCATACAAATGCCCCCAAAATTCAAAACGAAACATCATTTTAAAGAGCAGCCTCAATTTGAAGTTGGGGGAATTTGTATGTGGGTCACAGCTACCCAGAAAAAAACAAGAGACTTAATCGTGTTTGGTCAGTGTGTCTTTAAAAGTGAGTTGGACCTGAACTGAAAGGATGTTCCGAGAAAATTGAAGTCGTTCCAAAAAGGGAAAGTTTACCTCATGTCCAGTTGCATCACAGACAGTCTAAACAGTACAGGCACTTGATTGCAAGACTAATTGAGTTGTTTTTGTTCCTTTATTCCATACTTTCCTTCAGTATTCTGTGCAAAATAAATGTTGAGCAGAAGAAAAAAATAAAATATGAGTGCCTGTACTTTTGTGTTGGTGGTAGAGAGACTGTCCAGCCTTTTATTTTCAGCAGCAATGGCAGAGAGGAAAAGGCAATCCATTTCTTTAAGAAGATAAATACAAATAACTGAATATGTGGATAAAAATCCACATAAACAAAAGCAAACGATTGATAAAAAGCTGCATGGGTGGACAGTTCAGGTAATAGTTCAGTACATAGGGATGAAATGTGAGAGTCCCAGGGACTTCCTGTGCAAAATTTTAAGAGTCCTTTTCATATTTTTAAGAGTCCCCTAAGTATATGATAAAAAATGCTTTAACAAAAGCAAATACATGCTAAACACACATGCTACATGCACAGTGAACACACAGGCAAACACATGTGCATAACCCCTGGAAATGGAATAGGCTGACTACAGAGAGAGAGAGAGAGGGGGGGGGAGGGAGACAAACAGATCGAGATATGGACAGAGAGACAGGCAGACAGACACACAAGCGTACACACACACTTGCATATGCAGTAGCTTATGTTTTTGAGATGATGCCATTCACATAGATCTCTAAAAGAACGGCTTGATGCTGCTGCTTTTTCCTCTGTCGAACTTGCAAAAAACGTTCAGATTTGGTCAACGAAGAAATCAGACCTAAAAGTTGAAGCACTTCACTCTCGCGAACAAGCATTCAGATGTAAACAAAGATCATTTTGGAATGACCGGACATGTGTCTGCTTTAGAAAGGAAAATCCCGGATGGTCAGAAACAAGACTGACAACCAGGAAAACTAAAGCAAACAGACTGACCGCTGTGGCACGAAGCGAAAATCGGGTTCGGAGTTTTGATATGGAAAAGTTGGGGTGGCTTGACCTAATTACAACGATCCTACAAGTTGCAGACGATATCTGAGCGAGTCCGAAACTAGCAAACATATTCTTCTGCCCCTTTCCTACTCGTGGCTTCTTTTGGGGAGGCATGGCTGGTTTTAAACACGAATTGTTGTCAAAAGGCCGAGAACAATCTTGTTTAGCACTAGAAGACTAGGTCACGCTGGAACTTTATTTGGTCTTCAAAAAGTTGGATCGGAAAAGCTTTACCGAATGTGCAATGCCGCCATTTCTTCGTTTCGGCATTCGTTTCACCAGATACAACTTCTTAGTTCTGATTATGGTCCGAAGCCGCGGAAGAACTAAGCTTAGCAGACGACATAATCCGTGAAGTTGTTGACTGCTTTGACGAAAAATCAATCGGTCAGATGACCGCTCTGCCTGCTAAAACTATCCGTCAAAATCGTTTTTATGAGTCAATGACCGATGATCCATTGACGCGCAAGAATGAACCCTGCTGTCTCGGTCTGTTAAAAAAAGTGAGCGTCCCATGGGACGCCACAGAGCTGAAATCAAAGAGTCCCTCCGTGATTTTTGTGCTTCAGGGACGCACATATGTGCGTTATGGGAAACACTGTTAGTTTGAGTGGTTGTAGGCACCTTTAAATCTTCTTCTTAGTAGACGATTTTGATTTTATGATGTAAAAAATGCATCAAATTAGGAAAAAGGATTTTCTCTTCGTTTTTGTTTTTCTGTCTTTTTTTTTTCTTTTCTCTTTTCTCTTTTCCCCATTCAATTTGGTTATAAGGAAAAAAACTTCAAAATGTTTTCTTATGTCTGAGTTTCGGATATAAGAAAACTTGGATATGGTAATAAGCAAAAAATGATCTCCCTTCGATTTTCTTATAACCGAATTTTGCTGTATTTTGATTTTATGATGTAAAAAACATGAGTCATAGGTCGCAAGTTTCTTTATAGTCCAGTGGCATTGTACAAACGCAAATACAAAACACCAATTGTCTTCCACTGTGTAAAATGAGTTATACATCCAAATTAGAATATTGATTAAAAACAAGAAACAGAAATTTACATTTAAACAAATATGTTACTCCTACAACCACACCCACTCATTCATCTGCTCTCCGCTATCTTGCTCGCTCATCATGCAACTCACACCACGTCTGCCTTCATTTTTGTTTTTATTTTTCTGTTCTGTTCTTTCTTTTTTTCCTCCTTTGTTTTGCATTTTTTCCTTTTTTTTCATGCACCAAATTAGGTAAAAGCATTTTCTCTTTGTTTTATGTTTCGTTTGTCTTTTATTTTATTTTTTTTTCTCCTTTCCCTTTTTCCCCCATTCAAATTGGTTATAAGAAAATAAGGTAAAGGTAAAGATGTGCCACCCCCCCTGCATTTCTCGGTTAATTCTATTTTTCCGTTTTTGCCTTTCTTACCATACATAAAGCTGTATTTTAGGAACATTTTTAGCCTAATTACCTTTTTGGAATACTAACCCTATCCCTAACCCCTAGCCCTAAACCTAACCCTACCCCCCACTATGTACTGCAGTACACGCGCGATTTGTCACAGTTGTGGTTCGTTGCGTTTTTTTTCCGTCTTATAGGGTGGGGGGTAGGGTTAGGGTTAGGGCTAGGGTTAGGGCTAGGGTTAGTATTCCAAAAAGGTTATTAGCTAAAAATGTTCCTAAAATACAGCTTTATGTATGGTAAGAAAGGCAAAAAACGGAAAAAATAGAATTAACCGAGATATGTTGGGGGGGTGGCACATCTTGACCTTTACCGAAAATAAATTCAAAAAGTTTTCTTATCCGATTATCGGATATAAGAAAACCCGGATATAAGAAAACAAAAAATTATCTCCCTTCGATTTCCTTATAACCGGGTTCCACTGTAGAATAATCGGTAAAGGTAAAGATGCTCCCCCCCCCCCCCCCCCCCCCCCCCCCCCCCCCCCCCTCCACTTCTGACAAAATTTCATGAACAAGTAAACTTGTGTTCATTACCATCACTCACTCACCACTCACTATCAATAGTTTTCCCCTAAATTAAAGAGAATGATACTTACATGCCTAACAAAGATGGTAGAATCAGTTATAATGGTCAAGGTTGACTTTGTCAACTAGGCTAATCCCAAAAAGAAGAGTCCGTGTCTTCACTGACTCGGCCCCTGGAACAACAGGAAGCTACGTCAGTTGATGACCAGTCAGATCGGCCTCGTGTCATTTCGGCCCCGCTTTTTTTTTTGTCGTTTCGGCCTCGCCCTATTAAATCGGCCTAGTTTCCGTCCAACTCCAAATTATTTTTAAATTATCAATGCATCTGTATCGCTAACAAATCGGGACTTTCCTGGGGTTGCACTGCCTCCGGGCATTGCCTACAGAACAGTTCCCACCATCTTTGTATCTAGGCTACTAATGGCATCAGGGACGAAGTCAACCACTGGATCAAGAGTTTCCTTGCAGATAGACGACAGGCAGTTGTGGTGGAGGGAGCCCGATCAGCATTCGCTTGGAGTAAGGCCATGTATACACATGAGCGGATATTCCATGCAGAAACCTGTGCGCAACCCATAAATAAGTGAAACAAAGAAGGGAAAAGATTTGCGCATGTGTCCGAATTTCCCCTATAATTATGCGTAAACTTTTATCCTTCTTTCTTCCACTTATTTAGGGTTTTCTTTATATGGAACTTAAATTACACGTCTAATGTGAACCGGGCCTAAAAGAGAAACAGAAAGACAGAGATCACAGAGAGACTGAGACAGAGAGAGACAGAGATACACACAAAAAACATTTTTTTTAAAACAAAATAATTATGTGGAGGACGAGTTGGACGGAAACTAGGCCGATTTGACTCATAGGGAGAGGCCGAAACGACCCCAAAAATCGGGACCGAAATGACACATGGCCGATCTGACTGGCCACCAGATCACAGAGGGAGTTAACTCTAACAGGACATTTCGCAAAGAAAGAAATGCGAAGTCGTGTAGTGTGAGTAGTCTAAAGCTTTTTGACTCAATAATTTAGCAAGAAGAGCATCTGATTATGTAAAATTTCATATCTTATTAAATAAGTTATTCTTTACCGACGGTTTTTACATAAAATTTAGGGTAGGCTTGTCGCATGAAAATAGGTAGCTCGTAAAAATAAAAAGCTCGCTACCTATGACAGTGTATATTTGCGACATTGAGCATGAACCACAAATTTCACTTTTTTCTAGGGATAGGGTTAGGGTTAGGTTAGTTAAATGGTTAAAGTACAGAAAAAGTGAAATTTGTGGTTGTCGCAAATACAGACTCTCATAGTAGCGAGCTTTTTATTTTTACGAGCTACCTATTTTCATGCGACAAGGCTGTGTCGCATGAAAATAGGTAGCTCGTAAAAATAAGTAGCTCGCTATTATGAGAGTCTGTATTTGCGACAACCACAAATTTCACTTTTTCTGTACTTTAACCATTTAACTAACCCTATCCCTAACCCTAGAAAAAAGTGAAATTTGTGGTTCATGCTCAATGTCGCAAATACAGACTGTCATAGGTAGCGAGCTACTTATTTTTACGAGCTACCTATTTTCATGCGACATGTCCTCAATCCACGTTTTTGCCAGAAAGGGAAGATAATTCATTGACGGAAAGACTTCCTGCACAGTGTCTTCTGGATCTGGATCTGATCAAATATAGTATGTTGTATGAGCCTATGAAGGCTATATACACAACGGATTTGGATAGCGCATTGAGAGTTAAAATTGTCTTTTTATATTGATCATTAAATTGTCTCATACACTTCACAGTCCTAAAAAATGTGGATACAGAGCAGTCAAGCTTGTATACGGCTGACCTTTAATTAAGTTTAAGTTTCATTTGCTTGAAACAAAATTTTGTGGGTGTTTTCAAATTGAGCCACTGTGGCTCAGTTGGTAAGACTAAGACTCAGTTACTAAGAGTCACTAACTCGTAATCTGTTAGGTTTGCGAGTGCACAGGTTTGAACCCAGCTCGGGTCACAGTGGTGTATCCTTGGGATTCTAATGGGAAAGGCACTTTACTACTATTTTCCTCTCTCCACCCAGGTGTAAATGGGTACCTGAAGTCAGTTGGGGTGAGAGTCTATCTTATTGTTTTAGTAATCGAGTTGCTAACATCTGGAATTTGCTAACACATAGCCTAAAAAGAGCACCAACACTAAATACCTTCAAATATCTCCTTGATAAAAATGAAAATTTTAGTCAAATATGTTTTTAACATGATGATTGAATTACAATCATAGTTTTAAAAGGCATGCTTTAAAGCAAGCAAAACAGTGTCAATGAAGGGACGTTTATAAGCTGCGGGTAAAGGTAAAGATGTGCCACCCCCCCTGCATTTCTCGGTTAATTAAATTTTTCCGTTTTTGCCTTTCTTACCAAACATAAAGCTGTATTTTATTAACCTTTTTAGCTAATTATCTTTATGGAATAATAACCCTAACCCTAACCCTAAAAGTGGTATAATGCTAATGAAGTTTTGACAATTCTGCAAGATATCGACTCTGATGACGAGCATTTCGATCCAGATAACATTGAGCATGAATTGAGTGTTGATGGTGAAGATTTTGTTTGTGCTGATAGCCCAGCACTGGGGGATTGACTTCCAGCCTTCTCGGCTCAGCAGTCAAGGGGTTAATCGTGGTGCGTCACTGGGTCTTTAAAGCCAATCTTATGTTTTAGAAGATATTCCTGCACGTGTGGCAAACAATGTCTTTACTATTTTGCTACTTTGTTGCAGACCAGTACAAGGAACCTGAACTGCAGACACAATGGACGGAGTTGAAGAAGAGGTCATAGAAGGAGACTGTACACCTTGGATAGACAGTGGTGTTGTGGTGGTCAGTAAAATTCATGAGGCTTTTCTCTAAAAATAAAACCTTTCATACTTTTCCATTAAAATTAACAATCAGATCTGTGAGTTTTGGAAGAAGTGAGAATAGTTGAGGGGAGGAGCCTTAAGTGTTTTCTTTCTAATTTTTACGACAAAGTAGAACTTTCTGTGTGTGTGTGTGTGTGTGCACCAAGGATCGAAAAGTGATAGGACAAACTGTCCTGAGATAAGATAAATTAATACCTACTGATTGACAATTGTCCTGGCTCTTGCAGAAATCAATCAGACAAAGCGTGCCAGTGTTAAAAAGTTAATCAGACATTTGTCCTGACAATGAAGAACACAATAAGACATTTTCAATTTTAATAGGTCAGTGGTATATGACCAGGACCTCGGGACATCGCTGTGTATGTATGTGTATATGTGTGTGTGAGAGAGAGCTGAGAGAGAGAGAGAGAGAGAGTGTTGTTGAAAATGAATGTGTTTATGTTGATGTTACTGTAGGTGTCTTTTGACTTGCATGGGTTACCCTCATGTGTGTGCATACACTGTAGTTTATGTGTATGTGTATATCATTTAATGGAGAGTGGGGTTTTTTTTACTCACCAAGCTGTCTTTCTTTTTGAGTGTGCATACATACCATATTTTTACAGAGTATAAGGCAATACTTTTTTCCTACTCTGAGACCCTTGCGCCTTACAATGGGACTGATAATCTAGTAAGAAACTATAATAACAAAATCAAAATTTTGTGTAAAATTTGGGGGGTGCATCTTATAGTCAGGTGCGCCTTATAGTCTGTAAAATACGGAATGTATTTGTAAATTTATGTACATTTATGTATGTCTGTATAAATGTTCACCTGTTCACCTCCGTCACAATTCAGCACTTCCTGCTTTCCAAACACAAATGAAAACTCACTTGTTTAAAAGAGCTTTCTCTCTCTATCTTTTCACATTAATTAGATTATGATTGAATGAATGTGTACATGTTAGCCCAATTGCGTGTGAATCAGTGAATGTGAGCGCCTTGAATTTAATTCTAAAGAAAGGGGCTATATAAATACTATGTATTATTATTTTTTATTAAATGTTTTGTAATGTGTGTGGCAAATTTCAATACTGGAGACATTAGAGAACTGAAAGTTTATGTTTAACCTTTACCGGACTTCTGGGGTCGCCCACGACCCCTTGACACACAAAACATGTTATATCTCTAAAACTATTTAAGCAATCTTCATGAAATTTCATGACTTTGTCAAAAACGTAAATGGCTTTAAGTGTGTTAAATTTCATTAATGTGTATAAAATATAAATGACGTAATATGACGCGTAATTTTGATATACCTGTCCGGATGACGGGGGTCTCCCACGACCCCTACTTTAAAGAGCACTGCAGTGCATTGAGTAGGGGTCGTGGGAGACCCCCGCCATCCGGACAGGGATAAACACATGGTGCCTCTTTGACAAGTAGGGGTCGTGGGAGACCCCCGCCATCCGGACAGGGATAAACACCTCGGAATTTGCTCTATGCTGAGTAGGTGGTCGTGGAAGACCCCCGCCATCGTGTCCGTGTAGTCAAAAGCATGATCCGGTAAAGGTTAAAGTCCTCTTCGTCTTACAACATGTGGGACATTGCTATGAATACAGATGGAGAAATTAGAGTAATGTTCACTTTCTTTTATAGAAGCAGGAACCAGCATGGTCCATGGAGGAAGACTCACCAGACCAGCCCTCAGCTGTCTACAGCACAGTACAGCCCATGTCTGACAACACTTCTGGGTCACTGCTGTCTCTGAAAAGAAGTCATGTGTGTCAGCGTTGTTCTGCTGCCTTTGTGCTGGTCAGCAGTTTGGAACTCCACCTGACGTCAGTTCATGGAGAGCCTCTGCCGTTCCCTGAGTGGACTGAGAGTAGTGGCAAACAGGTAAATGGGGCTTTCTTGAGTTCTTCTCTTCTATTTTAAAATCAGAGTTGAAATTTGGGATAGGAAGGAGGGGGTGGGTGAGAGAGAGAGACAGGGTGGTGGTGGAGTGGAGTATTTGTTAAACTCAGTGCTTGTTTAGTTGGAAGCAGCACAAACCAGCTTTGACTTTCAATCATGCGTGGGTAACAAGCTTGAACAAATCTTTACTTTCACAGTTTCAGTTTAGATGACATGCTGCTGGCTTCAATGTAATGACACGTTATTGCGCCAGTACAAGATGTATTGGAGGCTAGTGTGTGACTTGGACACAAGTCTTTGGTCAGAATGTTTTGCACTGTGTACTGTACTATTTTATTTCCTTCTTTGCTTCTGTTTTTAACCTTCTTTGTTTCTTTCTTTCTTCCTTCCCATTTTTTTTAATTGAATATATTGTAATAACAATGCATATTTCTTTTTTTTTGTTTCTTTCTTTTTTTCCTTCTTACATTTTACATCTTTCCTTTTCTCCCTTTTGTTATTTCCCCCCCTTTTCTTTCATGACAGATGTCCACGCCACATGGGAGACTGACCACAGAAGAGATGGACCATGTCAGGAAATATTCTGCAGACTCTGCAGTTGATTTTGTTGTGGTGAGGCTTTTGTTTGTGGCTCAAGCCACAAACCTATAACTCACTTTGTCTGTCGGTCGGTCGGGTACAAAATAACTAAACATACGTAATACAGACACTAATAAACAGACACGACGAGTATGCGGTGCTTCTTTCGATGAGTATAAGTAGGATACATAGTTTTAAATGTTTTCCAAAAGATATAAAAAGTTGCGAAATGGTGCAGAGATAACATTCTGGTTTACAGATTAAAATTATTGAAAAGCCAGGGGAAGCGACTCATGATTGGAGTGGTAAAAATAGACCGCGTGCAACAAACTATTGCGATTCCGCGCTTTTTTTGTTTGTGGCACAAGCCACAAACCTATAACTCACTTTGTCGGTCTGTCGGTAGGTCCAAAATTGTCGCACTTCAAATCGAGGCTGCACTTCAAATTGAGGCTGCTCTTTAAAATGATGTTTCGTTTTCAATTGTCGCAGACCACAAACGATTGCGAATCCGCGCTTGTTTTATTATTTTTTCAACAGAATCTTTCTCTTGTGTCGCAAGTAGTTTTCAGTGTATTATATGTTTAATTTTTGGTCACAATATTATTTTTCCTATTCCTTGCCTAAAATAGCATTATGTTATGATTATGTATGGACAAAAATAATTGTACAAAAGCTCTTTGTGGAAATTCTTGCTTGAAAAATAAATGACAAAAAGGACCCTAGTTAGGTTTATTTTATTACCAGTTGTGCAAACATTTATCTGACCAGTACAGCTTATCTAAGTCATAAACGGGGCAAGAAGAAAGAAAATGTAAAAATCAACATAAATGAAAGCTTCTTTTTAAAAGTGGAATACAGTAGAAATCATGTCAACATTGGAGGGACTGAAATTTTATTTTGAGATAGCCAATATTTTGAGATAAAGACTTTTTTAGCGTAGAATGATTAACACGTTTTGGAATTAGCAGGAATCCACTGTGTTTGTTTTCACAGGAGCTGGCGCCAGCTTGGTCCATGGAGGAAGACTCACCAGATCAGCCCTCAGCTGTCTACAGCACAGTACAGCCCATGTCTGACAACACTTCTGGGTCACTGCTGTCTCTGAAAAAATGTCATGTGTGTCAGCATTGTTCTGCTGCCTTTGTGCTGGTCAGCAGTCTGGAACTCCACCTGGCGTCAGTTCATGGAGAGGAACTGCACATGGTGTTACCTGGGTCCTCCACACCTGACAAATGTGATGCTGGTAGCTGTAGCAACACAAACATTGATAAGGAGGTGGGTAGCTGTAGCAAGAGGAAAACTAGGAAAAGGAAGGTTGATGAACTTGATGGTGATGATAATGGTGATAAAGATGAACAGAAAAAGAGACAGTTTGTGTGTGATGTCTGCAGAAAGTCTTTTCTTACACCTAGCAGACTGAAGACTCATAAATTGTTTCATAGCGGTATTCGGCCTTTTGTGTGTGATGTGTGCAGTAAAAATTTCACTGTGTCTTCTCATTTGAAGGCACACAAGCTGACACATGGCAGCCATAGACCTTTTTTGTGTGATGTGTGTAGCAAGAGTTTTACTCAGGCTTATTATTTGAAGGCACACAAGCTGACACATGGCAGCCATAGACCTTTTGTGTGTGATGTGTGCAGCAAGAGTTTTACTCAGGCTTCTTATTTGAAGAGACACAAGTTGACACATGGCAGCCATAAACCTTTTTTGTGTGATGTGTGCAGCAAGAGTTTTTTTGAGGCTCATGACTTGACACAACACAGGAAAACCCATTCAGAAGAAAGGCCCTACAAGTGTCCACATTGTGACAGTGGTTTTAAACATTCAAGTGCTTTACACATTCACATAAAGTCAATTCATGAAGGTGTAAGACCCCATGTCTGTGATGTCTGTGGGGCAGCTTTTTTCAGGACCAGTGATTTAAAAGAACACAGGAGAATTCACACAGGGGAAAAACCTTACATGTGTTCAGACTGTGGGAAAGGTTTTAACAGTTCTGGTAATCTGGGAAAACATCGTTTGATCCACACGGGTGAAAAACCCCATGTGTGTTCAGACTGTGGGAAAGGTTTTACCCAATCTGGTGCCCTTACAAGCCATCGCCTGATTCACACTGGACAGAAACCTCACAGCTGTCCTCACTGTCCTTATGCTTGCAGGAGATCACATTACTTGAAGAAACATCTTCAGACAAAACACCAGTGACTCTGCACTGCAGCAACACAGGTTGTGATCCCCAAGAAACTGGATATTGTGATTTGTTACATTCATCAGTTACCATTAGAAATAATCAAATCTAGTGATAATTTCACACACACACACACACACACACACACACACACACACACAACTTACCTGCCTGCACACACACACACTGTGTGTTAGCTGTCACTGTGTGTCCCTTTATGTGTCGCTGTGTGCCCCCCTCTGTGTGTGTCAGTCACTGTGTGTCCCTTTATGTGTCACTGTGTGCCCCTCTGTGTGTATCCCTTTGTGTTTGCTGTCAGTATGTGTCCCTTTGTGTGTGTGTCACTGTGTCTGCTGTCACTGTGTGCCCCTTTGTGTGTGTCACTATGTGTTAGCTGTCACTGTGTCCCTTTTTGTGTCACTGTGTGCCCCTTTGTGTGTCTGCTGTCACTGTGTGTCCCTTTGTGTTTGTCTGCTGTCGTTATGTGTCCCTTTGTGTTTGTCTGCTGTGTGTTACAGGCATGGGAATTGTCAGAGACAAAAAACTCTGAAAAGCCCCCGAACTGAAGTATTTAGTAACAAAAACGAAGTATTTAGTAACAATTTCTTCTTCTTTTTCTTCGCGGACAATTCCCATGCCTGGTGTTAGCTGTCACTGTGTATCCCTTTGTGTGTGCCTGCAGTCATTGTGTCCCTTTGTGTGTGTCACTGTGTGTTAGCTGTCACTATGTCCCTATTGTGTCACTGTGTCCCTTTGTGTGTGTCTGCTGTCACTGTGTGTCCCTTAGTGTTTGTCTGCTGTCATTATGTGTCCCTTTTTGTGTGTCACTGTGTTAGCTGTCACTGTGTCCCTTTGTGTGTATGCTGTCACTGTGTCTCGTTTTGTGTGTCACTGTGTGTTTGCTGTCACTGTGTCCCTTTGTGTGTGTCTGCTGTCACGGTGTGTCCCTTTGTGTGTGTCGCCTGTCACTGTGTGTCCCTTAGTGTTTGTCTGCTGTCATTATGTGTCCCTTTGTGTGTGTCACTGTTAGTTGCCACTGTGTCCCTTTGTGTATCTGCTGTCTGTGTGTTAGCTGTGTGTGTTAGCTGTCACTGTGTCCCTTTGTGTGTCTGCTGTCACTGTGTCCCTTTGTGTGTCTGCTGTCCGTGTGTCCTTTTTTGTGTGTCACTGTATGTTAGCTGTCAGTGTGTCCCTTTGTGTGTCTGCTGTCACTGTGTCCCTTTGTGTGTCTGCTGTCAGTGTGTCCCTTTTTGTGTGTCACTGTGTGTCATCTATCACTGTGCGTCCCTTTTTGTGTGTTCATGTGTGAATATTGAACATGCTGGGTTTCAGAAAGAGACATTTGTGTGTTGTATTTTTCAGAGATACACTGCAAGATACACTGTTCATGTTATCTGCTCTGTCTGTGTTCTCTGTGCCCTCTGTCTGTATTTCTCTGTGGATTCTGTATTGCTTTCACCAAGGAGGTTATGATTTTGACTCTGTCTGTAACAACATTAACCGAGTCACTGAAGGATTTTTGGTGAAATTGTATGGATTGTCAGGGTATTACCCAAAGAATGTCATTCAGTATTGGAGTTGATTTGCTGTATTGTCATGGACATAAGGATTCATTCGTTTAGTTTTGTCTGCCTCTTATTTGTTGACAATTATGTACAAGACACTTAATATGCTTTTATTCATAATCATTAAACATAATGATTTTGCTTATTTAATTTGTTGTGTACGATCTTATCTGAGCCTTTAATTGTTGTCTTACCTTGGTTAAAAGACTCCAGGGATCAGCCGAAGCACTTGAACACTATGGCACAAATGCACCAGCTAGGGATAATAACATTACGTGTGTGACTGTTTTTGATTACCCCGCCATGTGGGCAGCCACACTCCGACTTCGGAGCAAGCCATTAGTTGATTCTGCTAAAATGTATATGCGTGGTTAGGGTATTACCCAAAGAACTTTCCATTAATCTTTTGAGTTAATCGGTCTTGTTATTGGAATGTGAGGTCGTTTTATTTTAGTTTAACAGCATCTGTTTTGATATTTAACAGAATTGCTCCACACATTGTATATGAACTTCAATATTTCTGTTGAGAAAAACTGATGTTTTGCATTACATTTTTCTTTAACCCTTTCGCCGCCAGCCATTTTTCAGAAAAAATACCATTAATTTTCCTTTGTGACATGTATAATATTAGGCCTATCCTTACCTCACAGAATTAAGAAAATAGGGTCTTCAGATAACAGGTCCTGATTTGATGCCTTTTAGTGACACTAAGTGAAGGGACCCTTGTTTGGCAGATATAAACCACTACAACATATTCCATAATCCACTGTTGTTTATTTTAGCAAATTTATTCACAAATGGACAAACCAACAACATAAAAGTTACCCACCTCACTACTTGAATCGATTCAATTGTTTCTTTAGTGCAGTGTTGTTGAAATTTGTTCATTTCAATCTTTGATCATGAGAGAGAGAGAGAGAGAGAGAGGGAGGGAGAGAGGGAGACAGAGAGAGAGAGAGGGAGACAGAGAGAGAGAGAGGGAGACAGAGAGAGAGAGGGGGAGAGAGAAAGAGAGAGAGAGAGGGAGACGGAGAGAGTGTTTGGGTGATGATTGATTCTTTAGATTTTACATCAGAGAGGGAGACAGAGAGGAGGGGGGAGAGAGGGAAACAGAGAGAGAGTGTTGGGTGATGATTGATTCTTTAGATTTTACATCATTTAATTCATGAAAGAGTTAGAAAATGTTTTTGATATTTAGATGTTCTGTTACCCCCTGGCGGGCTTCCACCTATCATGGTGGGGGGGGGGGGCTTACGTAGAGGAGCCCAACAGCCTCCTAAAGTCCAACCGCACGTCCTCGTCGTAGGAGGCGGGCAACGGCTTAAGCTGGCAGGGCCCTCCCGTGGGGATACCGGGGGGTCTTTCAGCAGAAATAGTTCCCCCTTCTTCTGGAAGTTCTATGCTAGTAACTTCCCTTACTCTATAACTCTCTTTGACTCTGTCTTTTCTCTTCTTTTTGCTTTCTGGCGTCTACTTCTTTCTGCCTTATTGGTCCATTCTCCTGCATTTTTTCTATAAAACCCTTCCACGTTTTTCCTTTTTACAATTTATGACATGCCAGGTTTTTTTTTATTGTACACTGGCTTCCAGACGTGAGACCTTACGCACTTGAGTGGGCACCTGTTGTCCATTCTGCAGTGCATATTTGCTTATATAGCCTTTTTTTTAATGTATTTTAGCTTACTAGTATGTATTTGTTATCCTTTTTTACTGATTTTTTAACCTGGACTCGATAAATAGAGCGGAATGGCTTACGTTTCCAGCACTGTCTGGAATTATGTGCTATAGGGTATAATGATTTAAGTGTCATGTTATGAATTGTACTACTACTAGTACTACTACATTTTTGGTTTTCAAGTTTTGTACGTTGTTAAGCTTCATGGATTTGTGTTTTGCTATATGTGATTGAACTTTACGCGGTGACAGTCCTGAGATAACCATAGCTGTTGACGGGACTATAATAGACTAACTAACTAACTAATTAGATGTTCTGTTATTGTTGTTCATGAATTAGTTTCAAGCAAAAATAAATCAAGTGAACCTTTAATTTGGCTTGGTGTGTTTCATCGAGTGAATGCTCCTGTTCTGTGTTTGTGTTGCCCCTGTCTTTCGCACTAGCATGTAGTTGTGTGCTTGTCAGTCATGTACATCTATCACCACCAGATACTTACTAAAAGAGGCAACTGCTATTTTGGAAAGCTGGGGTGGAATTTGTTTATAGTGGGAACACCTTGCCCACGGTATATCCCACTTTCTTGGCAGTGAGGACTGGTGACAATTGGGATTGTCCCCAAAGGCTAAATAATCCATAAGGATTCAGCTTTAAGTGTAATGCCTCCTGTTTTGAAAGTTGTAGCAGTTCACTACAGACTAAGCTGTCAACTTATTCTCTATGACTGAAACTGTAAAAAAAAAATCATCATTCAACTCTCACTCTACACAAAGCAGAGGTCAAAGGTGAACATCAAATAACAAACACAAATTGTCACTCACACTGCAGGCCAGTTGGTTATTGTTTGAGTTGTTTATTCAGGTCAATTTGAGGACATAGCTGATCATTTACTATTATCAACATTTTAATGTCTCAAACGTGTGTGTACGTGCGTGCATGCATGCGTGTGTGTGTGTGTGTGTGTATTGTACACTCAGGGCAAATCATCCAACATAACTTTCAGTGTGGAGGTTTGTTTTTATGACCCACTGATTCACTAATCCATGTAATACTACACACTTGCAATGAGGCTTTATACCGAAAATTATCTGCCCACTCGTTCACTAAATGCGAACGCCACCTACTTAAGGCCCTTGCCTGTCAGGAACTAGTGGTATACCGCCACAGAAGATTATCTGCTCCTGTCTCGTCACCAGGGGGCATCGGCAGTTCGGCCCTAAAATTATCGCCCTTTCGTCTCGGCAAGGAGTAGTATAACGCCTCATTCAAAGTTAAACTACATTCCACATTTGCAAAAATCCACATATTACACACATGAACCATTGAACACACACAAGCACATTGGTAAACCTCTTCTTGGTGAAACTGAAACCAGACTAGTATAAAAACATGCTTTCTCATTTCTTATTCCCCATCAATTTATTCCATTTTTTAGAACTTTCTTCATAACAAAAAATTCTTCCAGGACTTGAATACACTCAACATGTCATAGCATAATACTGTGATAGGTTTATATTTCCTCTTACAAACTACAACAAGCATACAAACATCACTCAAGATACTATATTTCGAATTAAAAATGTAAACAACAACACAAATAAGTATTTGTAAACTAATAAGCATGAATCAAGATGTTTTGAATAAGAAACAGTTTTCATATGTACAGGATACATGCATTAAATATCAAAATGTATAAACATACATGACAAGAACACACTTAATTTACAGAGCTTCAGATTGTTTTGACACTTTTGAGTCATTTGACCCCTGCTTACAGAAAAAGTTTGCGTGTCATGTCAAAAGTCAAAAATACTTTATCACGTTAGGTGAAATTACAGTGTGGTCTCGTACAAGCACAATACAAGCAAGGAAACACATTTGCATGCATTAAAAATGGAAACAAAACTAATGGAAAATGTGTGTGTGTGTGTGTGTGAATTTTTAAAATAAGGGGCCGATGTTGTGTCAGAGCTTCTTCGCCTTAGGCAGCCAACTTCAACACGCTGAAGATTCTGCTGCACTTTAGGGGGTAGTACGAAAAAGAAAGAAAATAAGTTCAGCAAAGATAGGGTAGAAAGTGAAATGATGAGATAACGTGTGAGAGGGAAAGATGACTTAAAAGTCATACACATAGCTTCAGACTGTTTTAACATTTGATGGATCATAAGGCCCCTGGCTGCAAAATAGAGAGGGACCATTTTGGCTTATTGACCCCACCCTCCCTCCTGACAATCTGAAGCTATGAGTAAAGTAGTCTTAACACAAAGAGAGAGAGATTACACATGGGGAAATGCACAAGAATATATAACATAAACCCCTTTCACCTCAATTCACGCTCTCGGCAGCCCCATATTTTTATATATTTTTTTTATATCATTGATCAACAATTTGCATTGAAATTCCAACACACAGACAGTCCCTGAAACCTGATCTAATTTAGTTATTTATTTACAGGCCAACATACAGGTGTACTTTTCCTCTCTCTCTCTCTCTCTCTCTCTCTCTCTCTCTCTCTCTCTCTCTCTCTCTTCTTCTTTTTCTTCTTTTTTCTTCTTCTTCTTTGTTTTTCCTTCATTTCTCTATACTTTGATTGATGTTCCTTTGTATATAGCTTTTTTTTTTTTAATTTATAAACTATTACACATGTTGAAATCCCAATGCTGTTTATAAATTCATGTAACTTTTGTTTTCTTTTTCAATTTGAATTACTATTCGTTGACTTATCTAGTTCTGTGTATGATTATCTGTGTGTGTGTGTGTGTGTGTGTGTGTGTGTGTGTGTGTGTCTAAGGCCCATTTCATACAGATAGAAATAGAGAGGCAATGAAAGAGGATAATAATAGTGAAGTAAGAAAAGGTATCTCTCTGTAATTAACTCCCTTCATCAAAGTTATTTTCAGCACCAATTCACCTAGCAAAGCATAAGCAACAGCCACATAAAGACAGACCCAGGTTCATCCTCAAAACAGGATGACCCAGGACTGCCTATATGACCATCACCCACTCAGTACACAACAACAGTGGTGGAGAGAATTTGTGCACAAACAAATCAACATTTATTCAAGAGTGACATAGCCTTCTAGTCTTGAATCATGTTGCATTTAAGCAACACAGAACAAATGGGTGTGTCTCGATGTGGCTGTTGCTTACACTTTGCTAGGCGACTTGGTGCTGAAAATAACTTTGGTGAAGGGCGTTCGTTACAGAGAGCCCTTACTTCCCATTTTATACAGTTTCAAGATCTTGCAATATTACCACCCTTTTCACACACTACCTAAGGTATTTGTTTTTACTGCGGTGTACAGCGTTACTGGTGTTCACTCTGTATGTGTGCCTTCAACTGATATGAATATCTGAAACCAGCAGGACAGTGAGGACAGCTGTGAGGTTTATGTCCAGTGTGGGTCAGACGATGTCTTGCTAGTGCACCAGGTTGGGCAAAACCTTTCCCACAGTCTGAACACACGTGGGGTTTTTCACCTGTGTGAATTCTCCTGTGCACTGTTAAATCACCAGCCCTAGAGAAAGCTGCCTCACAGACATCACAGACATGGGGTCTGGCATTATCATGAACTGACTTTATGTGGAGCTGTAAATTACTTAACAGTGTAAAACCACTGTCACAGTGTGGACACTTGTAAGGCCTCTCCCCTGTGTGGATTCTTTTGTGAGTTGTCAGGTGACTAGCCAGAGTAAAACTCTTACTGCACACATCACACACAAATTCTTTAACACCACTATGAAACAATTTGTGTCTCTTAAGATAACTGGGTGCAGAGAAAGACTTTGTACAGACATCACACACATACTGTTTTCTCCTTTTCTTTCCATCTTGATCACCAGTATCATTATCAACAATTTTCTTTTTTGATGCTATTTTTCTGTTGTCAAGTCTATCTACCTCCTCTAATTCTGCATTGCTATAGTTACCAGCGTCACATCTGTCAGGTGTGGAGGGTCCAGGTAACACCATGTGCAGTTTCTCTCCATGAACTGACGCCAGGTGGAGTTCCAAACTGCTGACCAGCGCAAAGGCAGCAGAACAAAGGTAGCACTCATGACTTGTGTTCAGAGACAGCAGTGACCCAGAAGTGTTGTCATACATGGGCTGTACTGAGCTGTAGACAGCTGAGGGCTGATCTGGTGAGTCTTCTTCCGTGGACCATGCTGGTTCCAGCTTCTGTGAAAATAAACATTAAAAAGTCTTTAAAAACTTCTTTTAAAAAAGAGTTTCCACTTAAGCATTTCTCTACACTTATTTACTACGACCAGAAGGCACCAACACAGTTTAACTAATTCAAGTCGTTCCGGCCATATATGTTCGGAATTAATAGATAGCTGTTAATTTGATGCATTTGCTTCAAGGGAAGTAAATCTGTGTGCACACCATACCTTGGTCACTTCTAAACTCACTTTGCTCCCTTAGACCACAATTTTGCCTCTGACTTTGCCTTTGTAGTGGTTTGTTGTGGGGAACCCAATCGGTGTAGAGTGTTTTTCTATATGAAGTCTATATATAAAAAAGTCTGATCTACCGCTTCCCTATGTCTGAACCTGAAGGTGACACACTGCGTGTTTTGGGGGCAATTCATGTTCATTTTTGTTTCTCCTGAACTAATAAAGATATCTATATGAAATTTGCATGACCCTGACCATATATGCCAAATTTGAAGACTCTGTGTGAAGGCACTATGAAAGTATGGTAACTAACCAAAACATTTCACATGAAATCTTGGCCCCTTACCAGCGCTGGATTGAAGTGCTGCATGGCGATGCTGATCATTTCTACACTTTGCCAAGACATCAAAGGGTGCAACTAACAATGCTTGAATCATTTACTCGTGTTCTTCATCATATTTATTACCCTGACAGAATTCTGTAATTTTTTACCATTTTTTTTACAAGATGAAGAACACGAGTAAATGACTCAAGCAGCCTAATGTCGTGTTAGTTGCACCCTTTGATGTCTTGGCAAAGTGGAGAAATGATCAGCATCACCATGCAGCACTTCAATCCAGCGCTGGTAAGGGGCCAAGATTTCATGTGAATTTTTGTTGCTTAGTTACCATATTTTCATAGGCCCTTCACATAGAGACTTCAAATTAGGTGAAAATAGGCAGGACTATGTACTGAGTAAGTGTGCAAAATGTCATTAAGATATCTTTATTAGTTCCTGAGAAACAAAAATGAACAAAAAATGTCCTAAAACTGCGCAGTGTGCCACCTCAATTGATTCAAGAAGTAAAAACCCATATCTTATATCCAGTATCTCATTTTGTTTATGTATGTTTTATTTGTAAGTCTGGCTGGAGTGATTTGTGAGTTTTTTTAAGAATTCAAAATCGTTGCGATGCGAATGAGTTAACCCCCCTCTTTTTACTTTTTGTAATCCTTTCATCAACTGGGAAAGGAAAACAGGGAAAGCAGTAAAGCTGCAGTGAGATACTCTACCTAAAAGGCTGCAGCTTTTGAACTCCAAACAAGACAGAGACTGAGAGACAGAGAAACAGATAGACTGACACAATGAACCGATTGAGAACAACACATCTATTGAACTTCTCATGCTCACTGCATTTTTGCTTCAACACAAAGCCTAACCCTACCACCCCCCATCTCCCCCAAATTTTCTCAACATATTTACACTGATCTTAAAAATGACCTCTGGAGCCATTATTAAAAAGGAGGAAATCCTCATCTCTGCAGATTGTCTGCAATATTGAGTGCCTGTTATCCCTGTGGGGATACCGGGGGATCTTTCGTAAAAATAGTTCCCCCACCTTCTGGAAGTTCTGTGCTTGTAACTTCCTCTATTCTGCCCCTCTCTTTGACTCTGCCTTTTCCCTCTGCTTTTTATAATCTGCTATCTTTCTGACTTACTGGCCAATTTCTCCTGCCTTTTTTCAAAAATAAATCTTCCAAATAATGTTTCTCCTTTGAGCTCCTCCGAAATTGGAATGTGTCGGCCGTACGCAGCAGGGAGACCAGTGAAAACTGAAAACCGGACACATACGTTCCTTACCCATTATGGCCATATGGCCTGGGAACGCAGAAGAAGAAGAAGAGTGCCTATTAGGCAGGGGTTGACTGTATTTCCAATAATTTTATTTGCCTCATGACTGTCACCACCAAACTGATAACTAGGTTTCCAATCTGGAGTTTTTTGTCCATTATCAGTGCTTAATTGTACTTGATAAGATGGAAGTTAAACTGGTAAAATTTTGTTCTGTAAAAATACTTTAACATTTTTATTCAAGTTCATTTACATCAATAAAGTACCATTATCTCAGCATTATCGGCATCAACATGATGAGATACAGACTAATTTTTGTTAGTTTGTGAATGAACTATGGTACAGGATTTTCATGTTGGTACTTTTTACAAAAGTAATTTTTTGTTGTCATTTTTCACTACAGTAATTTTCAGATTATGAGGCGATAATTTCCCCCCCAGATTCAGACCCTTGAGCTTTATAATATGTGATGCAGCACAGGAAAACCAGGCTAATGTCGTAAATAATCACTTTTGACTTATTCATATTTTCAGAAAGGCCAGAGACAACAGATTAACAGGCAAAAAACAGAATTCATCTATCTCTAACAGTTTATTTTGAAAAAAAATTCAATCAATCAAATCTCTCTCTCTTTCTCTCTTTCTTTCTCTCTCTCTTTCTCTCTCTTGTGGCTGGCCGACTTTAGCTGGGTATTCGCGTACTGCATCACATATGATTAATAATATAGTAAGAAAATATAATTTAAAAAATCTGAATTATGTGTAATATAATTTTGGGGTGAGCTTATAGTCCGAGAAATATGGTACATGTACACCCTACTTTTTCTTATGGCAGAGAAGGGGTTAATTCTGCTATTTATACAGGACAGTATCGTTAATTATTCACCAAAACAAACTCGGTGTCAGAGTCTGCAGACTATTTCCACAGGACAGTATCGTTAATCACTCACCAAAACAAACTCAGTGTCAGTCTGCAGAATCAGTCTGCAGACTATTTACACAGGACAGTATCGCTAATTACTCACCCAAACAAACTCAGTGTCAGAGTCTGCAGAATATTTCCACAGGACAGTATCGTTAATTACTCACCAAAACAAACTCAGTGTCAGTCTGCAGAATCAGTCTGCAGACTATTTCCACAGGACAGTATCGCTAATTACTCACCAAAACAAACTCAGTGTCAGAGTCTGCAGAATATTTCCACAGGACAGTATCGTTAATTTATCACCAAAACAAACTCAGAATATGTCCACAGGACAGTATTGTTAATTACTCACCAAAACAAACTCAGTCTCAGAGTCTGCAGAATATTTCCTGACATGGTCCACCTCTTCTGTGGGCAGACTCCCATGTGGCGTGGACATCTGCAATGAAGGAAAGAAAACATATGAAGGGTACGTAGAAGGGGGGGGGGGGGGGGAAACAAAGGAGAAGAAAGAAAAGAAAAAGATTCAGGCATTGGAATTATATAAGACTCTTACTAAAGAAAAAGAATGGGAAGGAAGAAGAAAGAAAGAAAGAAACAAATACCCCCCAAAAAGAAGAAAAGGACAGAAAGAAAATAGTCTTTGGTGCAAAACATTCTGACCAAAGCCTTGTGTCCAAGTCAAACACACTAGCTTCCAGTGAATCTTGTACTGCTGCAATATAACGTTACATTGAAGCCAGAAGCATGTAAACTAAACTGGAAGTAAAAATGTGTTTATCTTGTTACCAATACAGAGACTAAAGTCAAACCCGACTAAGTTGCTGCCAGCTAAACAATCACAGAGGTAAACAATCCCATCTTTCTACATATCTCTTCTTTCTACCCCCCTCCTTCCCACCCCCAATTTCGACTTATGAATGTAAAACACAACACAAATTTTCCACATAATCCCACTTACCAGTCTGTCACTGCTCCCAGTCCACTCAGACATTGGTAGAGGCTCTCCATGAACTGACGCCAGGTGGAGTTCCAAACTGCTGACCAGCACAAAGGCAGCAGAACAATGCTGACACACATGACTTGTGTTCAGAGACAGCAGTGACCCAGAAGTGTTGTCATGCATGGGTTGTACTGTGCTGTAGACAGCTGAGGGTTGATCTGGTGAGTCTTCCTTCATGGACCATACTGGTTCCTGCTTCTAATAAACAAAAGCAATATATGAAATACTTTAATCTATGATTACTAGCACCACACAAACATAGCTATACAGAGGTAGACAAAAAGAGATGTACACACACCTATGCATGCACACACTCACAGACATATACACAGCGATGTATACATATAACACAAAGTTACTCACAATCTAATACAAACAAACACACACACACACACACACACACACACACACACACATGCACACTTAGCAACTAATAGTAAGAATTAAAGCAACATTTTCTTTACCTTCCTCCTCAAACTATCCCCATGTCTTAACTCACAGATCTGCCTGAGATCTTCATTATAAAGGCCTGAAAGGGTTAACAGAAAAGTCTGAAGAATTTTACTGACCACCACAACACCACTGTCCATCCAAGGTGTACAGTCTCCTTCTTTACCCCCTTCTTTAACTCTGTTCATTGTGTCTGTAGTTCAGGTTCCTTGTACTGGTCTGTAACAAAGTATTTAGACATTTGTGTTTGCCACACATCAGAGATATAGCACATATGCAAGAATACCTTTATCTTCTAAAGAACATAAGATTGGCTTTTAGTATCATTTTGTTTCCACATTGCTCAACCCTGAATCCACATAAGGTATATTTAGATGGCATATTTGAATATTCACACACACACACACACCACACACACACACACACACACACACACACACACACACACACACACACACACACTAATATGTAGTATGAAAGGAGAATGAATCACAACGTGTGTAATGTATGCTTTGTGCCTCTATTTTGCGTGCTGTTCCTTTGCAAATGAAAACACCCACAAGATCTGTTTTCAAGCAAATAAAACTGAAACAGTGAAAGCTTAAATGTTAACCTTACACAAGCTTGACGGCTATATATCCACATTTAGGACTGTCATGAGACAATTCAATGACAGAAAAGACAAGACAGTGGATTATAGATAGAATGCAGTATGTCAGTATAGGTGAAGAGAATCTGAAAATGCTGGTGTCACTAGTGGTGTTCCACATGGCAGCGTTTTGGAACCCACTCTTTTTATTTACTTTATAAATGATATGCCAGACATAGTGGATTGCTATGTGAAAATATTTGCTGACGATATGAAAGCTTACAAATTACATCTTCAAGATTGCATAGTTGGGTAGACTAATAAATGGCAGATCAAGTTTAATAGAGACAAGTGCAAGATTTTACACATGGATAAAAATAATCCTAAATTTGAATATAAAATTGATGGCTGTGACATGCAACCCTCTGAGTCTGATGTAGAAAAGGACTCTGAGTGTTTTGGTTGATAACTTAACATTTGAAAATCACATAAACGAATCAATTAAAAAAGATGAGAAAGACTTGGGAGTGTTTTTAACAAAGCTTTAACTTTTGATCAGCATATCCAAAGTGCAATTAGAAATGCTAATAAAATGCTTGGTATAATTAAAAGAACCTTTTCGTTTTTAGACAAAAATACATGTCTGTATTTATATAAAGAACTCGTTATATAAAGAACTCGTATGATCTAATTTAGATTATGCCAATATAATTTGGCACTCATTTCTAAAAAGACAATCAGTTCTAATTAAAAAGGTCCAGAGAAGAGCTACAAAGTTAGTGCATGGTATTCAAAATTTAAGTTACAAAGAAAGGTTGAAACATCTTAATATTCCTTCCTTGAAGGCAAGAAGAGTTAGGGGTGACCTTATTCAAGCATTCAACATTTTTTAATAATATTAATAACCTAACTATGCATGATTTCTTCAAGTTACTAGATTATAATCAAACCAGAAATAGTACTAACAAAATCTTTATTGAATACAGTCGCATTAACAAAAGAAAATTCTGTTTTAGTAAACTGAGTTGCACCTCTATGCCTACTAATATCAAATCACCTTCAAAGATCTAATAGACCCTTGGCAATATTTCAATGACATAAAATATGACTATGACGAATAAGATCGTCACAAAAGACTGAGCGATCATCATTGACCTTATATGACCATATATTTTAACAAAATATTTGCGCGGGGTGGGATGGGGTGGGGGGAATATAAAAAAAAGCCTATACAGATAAGAGAGCATGTAGGGCCATTAGGCACCCCCAGCTAGTCCGAGAACACCTGGAAGGACAAGGAAGAAAACAAAAAACACAAAAAAGAGAGAAGAGAAGCAGTGGGAGGAGTGGGGGGGGGAGGAGAGGAGAGGGGAAGAGAAGGAGGAGGAGAAGGGGGAGGGGGAGGGGAGGGGGGAGGGGGGAGGAGAGGGGGGAGGGGGGGGGGGGGGAGGGGGGAGAGGAGAGGGGGGAGGGAAAGAGAGGGTGTGCGCTTATGCAGACAGCTTCAGCACCCTCGATATGAAGGAGCTGAGCGTGGGGGACTGGATGATTTCTGGGGTCAGGGAGTTCCAGTCTCGGATGGTTTTGGGGAAGAAGGAATTGTTTCTGTAGTCAGTTCTTGAGGGGATTCTTTGGAATTGTAGGTTGTGGTTGTGTCTTCTGCTGCTGGGAGGTAGAGCTTGGAAGGAGCAGCATCTGACGCAGGCTAGTCCATTCATAATTTTGTAGAACATGCCAAGCCTGGTTGCATGGCGGCGTTCGGCCAGGGTAGACGACTGCAGATGGTGGAGCACTGCGTTGACGCTAGATGTATTCCTGTTTAATTTAGCTCTCCCCACATTTTCACACCTTTCTTACCAAACATTAAGCTGTATCTTATCAACTTTTTGAACTAATTACCTTTGTTGAATAATTAATCGTAGTCATGATAAAGGCCATTAATAATTTTGAATCAACGTATGGGCTATATTCACATTTATCATTTTATGCCCGTCAAGAACGATAATCTGTTGACTGAAAAAGCAATCGCTATGTTCTTTTCTGTTACAAATTATCGTTCTTGACGGGCATAAATGTGAATATAGCCAAAGTATGTATGGCTTAATTTCTCTACAGGTTAATAATCGATGCTTCTAAATATAAAAATATTTAATAATAATTCACTGACTCACAGGCCTCTGGAACAACAGGAAGAACTTTACATCAATTCAACCAAAGGGAGTTAACTCTCTTACCAGGAAATTTCGCAAAGAAAGAAAACACAAAAGGTGCTCCGCTACAGAGCTGAATGTTGTGTAGCTTTTTTACTCAATAATTTAGCAAGAAGAGGATTTGATTACGCAGAATTTCATACCTTATTCTTTACTGACGGTTTTTACATCAAATTTAGGATAAGGTGATCAATCCACGTTTTGGCCAGTAAGGGAAGATAATTTGTTGATGGAAAGAAGCAGCTGCACTAGCACAGACAGTCACACTCACAGTCACAGTGTCTTGTCTTTGTTATTTACTATTGGCGTATTGCATTGTCTCATGACACTTGACAATCCTAAATGTGGATATATAGCCGTCAAACTTGCATAAGTTGACTTTTAACCTTTTTGCTTCATTTGCTTGAAAAAAAATTGTGCACTGTTATGTTTTGATGTTTAACCCTTTCGCCGCCAGCCATTTTTCATCAAAAAAATTCCATTAAATTACCTGGGTAGACAAAAAAAAAAATCATCTGCAATATTGAGAATTCTTCTATGACATGTGTAAAGTAAGGCCTGTCCTTACCTCCAAAATTTATGAAAATAGGCTCTTTGGATAACAGACCCTGGTTTAATGCCTTTTAGTGACATGGGTGTTAAATCATTGTGGTGCAAAAATGCGACATTGGCGGTAAAAGGGTTAAATAACATAATAAACATGCTTTCACATAATCACAAAAACCCTTATTCAGTTAGTTCTTGTCTCGTTCATTTATTGTAGATTTGCAGTGCTTATACTTTGTGGATTTTCATAACTAATACTACAGTAATGGTAGAGAGAAGGAACATCCTTCCTTAGCGGCAGTCTCGGCAATTGTGCATCCGGGCATGGTCTATTATTTCTCAGACCCTCCTAGAGGCAAATAGGGTATACCTTATAACTTATAAGGCTGTAATATTTCTGGGTGCCATAGGTGCTTTAACTTTATACTGTATTTTTCGGACTACATTGTATTAGGCGCACCTGATTATAAGGCGCACCCCCCAAATTTTACACAAAATTCAGATTCTGTTATTATATTTTCTTACTATTTTAGTAGTCATATTTTAAGGCGCAGGGGTCTCAGTCTGGGGGAAAAATATCGCTTAATCCGAAAAATACGGTACTTAATTTTTGGGATAATTATATGCTAGACATAACATGTATGTTCTAATTAATGATAGCCTCCCACCCCTAGAGTACCTTTATTTACAGAGTAGTGACAACTTAGAACATGGAGCCATTTTGTGTCCAATTGTATGGACCCATTGAACTGGCACATGTATATATGTACAGTGCACTGTGATCTATATGGGGGTCAAGCCATTTTTGCTCCACCCATTTGTGCCCTGTTCTGTTGTTGCCCCGTCCCATTCTTGTCTCCATGTGTCCCCTTCTCTATGTGTCTCCATCTCTATGTAACCCATCTCTATATGCCCTTCTCTATGTGTCCCCTTGATTGGTGGTTGTTGTTGTGGCCCTAGCTCCCCAAGGAGCCTACAGGACTAAGTCAAGTATGTGTCCCCTTCCTTATAGTTACACTTACAGGTCCTCATCTCTGTGTGTCCCCATATATATGTGCCCCCATCTCTATGTGACCTGTCTATATGCCCTTGTCTATGTGTCCCTGTATGTTCCAGGGGACACATAGACTCTATAGAGATAGGGACACTTAGTGACAGGGACACATAGGGATGTGGGTATTTTGAGACACATAGAGATGGGGGACACATAGAGACGGGAACACAGAGAACAGCATATATAGAGATGGGTCATATAGGGGTGTGGGTATTTGGAGACACATAGAGATGGAGGACACATAGAGACGGGGGACACATAGAGGTGGGGACATATAGGGACAGGGACACATAGAGAAGGGCATAAAGCGATGGGCCACACAGAGATGGTGTCACATAGAGATGGTGACACATAGAGATTAGGACACATAAAGACAGGGACACATAGAGACAGGAATACATAGACTCGGGGACACATCGATTCTATTTGTGCACCCAAACGCACAACAACTGGGCATTTTCAGTGAAGAAAGGCTTTCATCGGCATTGCTCCATAGAGAGGGAACAGAAAGTTTGGACCCAAAATGGCTCCATGTGTCACTTAACCGCAATTTTTTGCATAGCCCATGTCATCACTCTTCTATATTAAGGTACTCTACCAGCCCCCCGCCCACCCACCCACCCCCTTCCCTCTGATTTTCTACAGCTATTTCTGTTTCTCTCTTCTGGTCTGGCGATTGGGTGAGTTGGGGCCGAACTAGACCCCCAGCTTGCTAGGGGCTGAAAAGCATTTTAGCCTGTCCGGCAGCTCCACTAATGCTGGACACATCCGACTAGGGACACTGTACTTTTTATTTGCATCCCTCCCCACCCCCTCTTTTGTTTGTTTTGTGTATTTATTTCTTCTAATCATTAATGTCTATTTAATTTATTATGATGTATTTTATTTATTTATGATATTTCTAACTTACTGTGGCTTGGCTACAGGTGTGTACGACCATCGTTTTTCCTTCTTTTTCCAACATCGGCAGAATCTTCAACTTGATGAAGGGGGCCGATCACCGGGAAGAAGTAATTTGCAAACCAGCAAGGAACAGCATGCAAAATTAGAGGCACAAAGCATACATTATACAGGTTGTGATTCATTCTCCTTTCTTTTTACAGATCATTTTGAGTGTGTTCAAATATGCCATCTAAATAGACCTTATGTGATTCAAGGTTGAGCGATGTGGAAACAGAATAGAACTAAAAACAACCTAATGTTGTTTAGAAGATACAGATATCTTTACATGTGTGGCAAACAACAATGTCTTTAATACTTTGTTACAGACCAGTACAACTACAAGGAACCTGAACTGCAGACACAATGGACGGAGTTAAAGAAGAGGTCATAGAAGGAGACAGTACACCTTGGGTGGACAGTGGTGTTGTGGTGGTCAGTAGAATCATCAGGCTTTTCTCTTCAACCTTTCAGGCCTTTCTAATTAAATTAACGATCAGATCTGTGAATCTTGGAAGAAGTGAGAATAGTTGGGGGGAGGGGGTTAAGTGTGGTTTTTTTCTTCTTTTTTTTCTTCCGTAAAGTAGAAATTACTCTGTATATGTGTGTGTGTGTGTGTGAGAGAGAGAGAGAGAGAGACAGAGAGAGAGAGAGAGTTGAAGGTGAATGTGTGTTATGTATTATATTGTTGGTGTCACTGTAGGTGTCTTTGTTCATGTATGGGTTACCCTCATAGTTTGCATGTGTATGAATTTTATGCAGAATGATTTTTTCGTACTCACCATGCCGTGTTTCTTTGTGTGTCTGCATGTGTTTGTGAATTTGTGTGCGTCTGTATAAATCGATGGCTTGGAGTCAAAACGGACTATCTTTAGTTAGTCCAATGACGTATTATTGGACTTATTACAAAAACTAATAACTTGTATCAAGCAATGACTGCAGAAATATAAAATGGGGGTTATGTTTTTTATATTTCTGCAGGCTTTTTTTGATGCAAGTTATTAGTTTTCGTAATATGTTCAATAATATGTCAATTGACTATCTAAAGATAGTCCGTTTTGACTCCAAGCCATCGAAATGTTTTGTGATGTTGTGGTGAATTTATATACTGGAAACATTAGAGTAACTAGCGCAACGCCGAGTACCTGTAACGCCTAGTAACGGTAACGCCAAGTACTGGTAATGCTGAGTGCAGCAAATTTGAAGCGATTCGGTTAAGAAATGGCGGAGTTATAAGGCCCCGTTTCCCGTTGGCGCTGCTCTGAGAGTTAAGAAACGGCAGAGTTATTTGTGAAAAGGTGAAGCGGCGTATATCGCGCGCGTTTCTGAATCGATTTGCTTCCGCTTTGGCACATCGATAGTCACTGTCCCCGGTCATCTACCTGCCAAATTCGAAGGCAATCGGTCCAGAAATACCGGAGATACGGGCGCCGAGAGGCCGGCGGATATGCGTTTCGCGCATTTGCCAAACCGCGCAAATGACACGACCGCCTTGGTTGCTGTTGCCATCGCCCCGTTAGGTCTCATAGCAAATTTGAAAGCGATTTGGTCGAAAAACGGCGGAGTTATAAGGCCCGTCTTGTGTTTCAGACAGACACACACACGGACACTTGGCTTTTATTATATGATGTTTACTTCTTTTTTTTTTATAGAAGCTGGAACCAGCATGGTCCATGGAGGAAGACTCACCAGATCAGCCCTCAGCTGTCTACAGCACAGTACAGCCCATGTCTGACAACACTTCTGGGTCACTGCTGTCTCTGAAAAGAGGCCGCGTATGTCAACATTGCTCTGCTGCCTTTGTGCTGGTCAGCAGTTTGGAACTCCACCTGGCGTCAGTTCATGGAGAGCCTCTGCCGTTCCCTGAGTGGACTGAGAGTAGTGACAGACAGGTCAGTGAGATTCTATGAATTCTTCTGTTGTGTTCTACATTCATAAGTAGAAATAGGGAGTGTGAAGAAGGGGCTAAGAAGAAGAAAGAGAGAGAAGTAATGGTTTACCTGTGTTATTGTTTAGTTGGCAGCAGCTTAGTCAGTTTTTATTTTAAACTGTGAAAGAAATCTTTACTTTCAGTTAATATGACATGCTTCTTCTGACTTCAATTAAATGACATGTTACAAGATTTACTGGAAGCTAGTGTGTATGACTTACACATAAGGCTTACACAAGGCTTTGGTAAGAATGTTTTGCATTAAATACTATTTTCTTTCTTTTTGTTTTTGAGTTTTCTTTCTTTCTTCTTTCTTTTTTTTTTAACAGGAATCTAAATTGCAGTGCATGCTTCTTTCTCTCTGTTTACTTTTCCTTCTTATTCTTTATCAATCAATCAAATTTATCAATCAAAATATTTATTGTCTTTAAAACATAAAGAAATTCTTTGTCTGGCATGCACATAAAACACATATACAAATAGAGACAATAAGACAATATACAGTAAATACATCATAAGAATTAAATTACAATACAATATAGCACACACACACACACACACACACACATGCACACGCACACGCACACACACACACACACACACACACACACACACACACACACACACACACACACACAGAGCTAAACAAACAATTTGTATAAAAGTAATAATAGGACAGCAAACAAAATGTATAAAAGGGGGTACATAAAAACAAGGTTTAGATTATAAAAGCCAATGCTGAATACTAGAACAATGTAAAATAATGTATGCTAAAGTCAACACACATTCACCCTGGCTCTCTCTCTCTCCCTCTCTCTCTCTTTTCCTCTCTCTCTCTCTCTCTGTCTCTCTCTCCCCCCTCTCTCTCTCTCCCCTCCTCCCCCCCTTCCCCCAATCTCTCTCCCTTTATTTCTTCCCTTTTACCCTTCTTATTTTTTCTTTCTTTCTTTATTACAGATGTCCTTGCCGCATGGGAGACTGTCATCAGAAGAGATGGACCATGTCAGGAAATATTCTGCAGACTCTGACACTGAGTTTGTTATGGTGAGTAATTAACAATACTGTCCTGTGGAAATTGCAGAATTTTAAATTTATTTTGTGGTGGGTTTTTTTTTAAAGGAAGCAACGTTGACCATATGAAACAGTTTGGTGTACATATAGAGAAAAATGGAGAGAAGAAACAAATGTTATATAAAAAACCTTGCTGAAAGTGCAAAATTTTGGACCATAATCTATGCACAAAATAATGAAAACAAGTCCGGAACTCATCATTTTTATGAGGATAATTTCATTTGTTGATCAAATTAAATTTGAATGAAAGTGGTAAAAACATGGTTTGCTGGTGAACAAAATTGCAAAAGAATTTCCTGTTCTAGTTTTATTGTGCAATTTAACATTGAGAGAGACCTTCAATCTTTTATGGTGCAATAAAGAACTGAAAGCCCCCCCAAAACCAATTATGTCAATAGAAGTGCGTTCAGTTAATTAATATGACTTAGTCTATAATCAAACTCTCTATCAAAAATCTGCAGGGGAGAAATAACTAACTCAGATTTTTTAATGATGCTTATGCTCATTTTACCAATGAGTATAATGTCTGATTTTTCACCCCCAAACAGTATGCCTGTCTCAGATAGTTTTAGATAGATATTTCTGACAGTATTGTTTGTTCAATATGTTTCCAAAGACCTTCTATTACTGGACAAACACAGGAAAAATGTTCAATAAAATCTATGCAGTCATTGCCTCTTAGAGAATAGGTTACAAAGCATTGTGTCCCCTTCTCTGTGTGATGAAGTGTGTGTTGCCTCACAGAGAATAGGTTACATAGCATTGTGTCCCCTTCTCTGTGTGATGAAGTGTGTGTTGCCTCATAGAGAATAGGTTACATAGCATTGTGTCCCCGTCTCTGTGTGATGAAGTGTGTGTTGCCTCACAGAGAATAGGTTGCATAGCATTGTGTCCCCTTCTTTATGTGTACCGGTCTCTATGTGTCCCCATCTCTGTATGTCCCTGTCTCTGTGTGTCCCCATCTCTGTGTGATGAAGTGTGTTGCCTCTTAGAGAATAGGTTGCATAGCATTGTGGTCCAATCTCTGTGTGTCCCTGTCTATGTGTCCCCATCTCTGTGCGTCCCTGTCTCTAGGTTTCCCCATCTCTGTGTGTCCCTGTCTATGTGTCCCCATCTCTGAGTGTCCCTGTCTCTAGGTTTCCCCATCTCTGTATGTCCCTGTCTCTATGTGTCCCCATCTCTGAGTGTCCCTGTCTATGTGTCCCCATCTCTGTATGTCCCTGTCTCTAGGTTTCCCCATCTCTGAGTGTCCCTGTCTCTATGTGTCCCTGTCTCTGTATGTCTCCATCTCTGAGCATCCCTGTCTCTATGTGTCCCCATCTCTATATGTCCCTGTCTCTAGGTTTCCCCATATCTGTGTGTCCCTGTCTCTATGTGTCCCCATCTCTGTGTATCCCTGTCTCTATGTGTCCCCATCTCTGTGTGATGAAGTGCATGTTGCCTCATAGAGGATAGGTTACATAGCATAGTGTCCCTGTCTCTATGTGTCCCCATCTTTTTGTATCCCTGTCTCTGTGTGTCCCTGTCTCTAGGTTTCCCCATCTCTGAGTGTCCCTGTCTCTATGTGTCCTCATCTCTGTATGTCCCTGTCTCTTGGCTTCCCCATCTCTGTGTGTCCCTGTGTTGTATCCATCCACCTCTTTGATTATCCTGACCCTATCCCTAACCTAAACTTAAGCAATAACCTTAATTCTAACCCTTCCTCTGACCCTTACTCTAATCTGAGGGGACACGCAGAGACAGGGGCACACAGAGGCAGAAACACATGGAGACAGGGACAAATATAGAAAAGGACATATAAGTCTTTCGGATGAGACGATAAACCGAGGTCCCGTGTGCCCATGCACTTAGCATACGTTAAGCCCAGTGGCAACGAAAAAGTTGTCATTTGGTCAACATTTGCACACACACACACACACCCCATCAGTCACACACAAAAATCACATGCAAAAAATTTAAAAAAAAATGGGTGGCGCGCCTCTGGCTGCGACGCGCTCTCCAGGTGGGAGCAACCCGAATTTCACAGAGACGCCTCTGTGACTATAAAGTACCTAATACCTACCTAATAAAGATGGGGGTAAAGGTAAAGATGTGCCCCCCCCCCCCCCCCCCCCCCCCCTGCATTTCTCGGTTAATTCTATTTTTCCATTTTTGCCTTTCTTACCATACATAAAGCTGTATTTTAGGAACATTTTTAGCTAATAACCTTTTTGGAATACAAACCCTAGCCCTAACCCTAGCCCTAAACCTAACCCTACCCCCTACTATGTACTGCAGTACACCGCGATTTGTCACAGTTGTGGTTCGTTGCGTTTTTCCGTCTTATAGGGTGTTGGGTAGGGTTAGGGTTAGGGTTAGTATTCCAAAAAGATAATTTGGTGAAAATGTTCCTAAAATACAGCTTTATGTATGGTGAGAAAGGCAATAACGAAAAAATACAATTAACCGAGAAATGTAGGGGTGGGGGGGGGTAGGGGGATGGCACATCTTGACCTTTACCAAGATGGGGACACATAGAGACAAAAACAACATGACGATGACACATAAAGATGGGGACACATAGAGACAAACATAACGATGACACATAAAGATGGGGGCACACAGAAACAAATACAGCATGATGATGAATCAAACTCTAAAGTGAAGCCAATGACCTTTGCTGGATATCCAGATTTGGGTCAACACTTGGCCTGACATTTTGATGCATAGCCTGTTGAAAGTGAAAGAAAACAAACCCTACACTCAATAGTCTTGATATATGTGCTGATGAATGGATTATACAACCTTTATCCTTGAAAGTGTTGATCGTGTTGGTAAATCCAATTTATATACATATTTTCTTTTTCACAACACAAAAGTTTACCTTTCTCACTGACTGTTTCATCCACTCCTGTGGACTTCCTCGGAGTGAATGAGGTGAGAGCGTCTCACTCGCTGCTCTGACTCTCTGGATTTTTCGCCGATGGCACAGTGAAACTGCTAGTCTACAGAAAGAAGACCCACACCGATCAATACATGAACTTTTCATCCCACTACCCATTACAGCGCAAGCTGAGTGTGGTCAGAACGCTACTTGACCGGTGTCACAACATCATAACTGAAGAGGAAGACCGGAAACAAGACGAATATCACAGCACTCTCTTAGCAAAGAGTGGATATCCAGCATGGACCATCAGAAAAGTGAAAGAAGAAATATGTGAGAGGAAGAAAGACACAAAGGCACGAAAAAATATCAAGTCTACAGAGAAAGAACAGAAATCCAAAGGTTTTGTTGTGATTCTATATGTCAAAGGCCTGTCAGAAAGCATCAGTCGTGTCCTCAAGAAACACCAAATAGCAACAGCCATGCGTCCCCATCAAACTCTTCGAAACATCCTAGTACACTCGAAAGACGAACAGAACATCAAAGAAAAAGCAGAAACAGTATACCAAATACCTTGCAAGAACTGTGAAAAGGTATATGTGGGTGAGGGGAAAAGAATGAATGAACATAAAGAGGATTGTGAGCCCAAAGCCAACATTGCATTATACAAGATCAGCAAGAAAGCAGTCAGAATCGTAATACGAGAAAAGTGCGATCACAGACCATCAAAACATAGAAAATCATGAAATAGACTGGGAGGGGGCTAAGATACTAGAAAGGGAGAGAGACTGGAAAATGCGAAAAACGAAGGAGACAATACACATCCGTCTCAAAACAGCAGTCATGAACAGGGACCAGGGGGGCTTCCTTTCGGGGATCTACAACACTCTTTTCGCTGATCTTCGGAAGATCGGCGAAAAATCCCGAGAGTCAGAGCAGCGAGTGAGACGTTCTCACCTCATTCACTCCGAGGAAGTCCACAGAAGTGGACGAAACAGTCAGTGATAAAGGTAAAGTTTTGTGTTGTGAAAAAGAAAATATGTATATTAAAAGGATTATACAAAATCAAAATCCAGTGATTTTTGGTGTTTCTGTTTTCTGGTTGCAACAAGAAAGTATATGGTTGCTTAAGTGGGAACTTTTCTTTATGAAATAAGTTTTAAATAATTTTGGAATGTTTGTTTTTACAGAAGCTGGAACCAGCATGGTCCATGGAGGACGACTCACCAGATCAGCCCTCAGCTGTCTACAGCACAGTACAGCCCATGTCTGACAACACTTCTGGATCACTGCTGTCTCTGAACACAAATCATGAGTGCTACCTTTGTTCTGCTGCCTTTGTGCTGGTCAGCAGTTTGGAACTCCACCTGGCGTCAGTTCATGGAGAGAAACTGCACATGGTGTTACCTGGGTCCTCCACACCTGACAGATGTGATGCTGGTAACTGTAGCATAGGAGATATAGATAAGGAGGTAGATAGCCATGGCAACAGAAAAACAACAAAGAAAGTTGATGATAATGATACTGTTGATAAAAATGGAAAGAAAAGTGGTAAACTGTATGTGTGTGATGTCTGCAGAAAGCCTTTCTCTAAACAATGCAATCTGAAGAGACACAAATTGGTTCATAGTGGTGTTAAGCCATTTGTGTGTGATATGTGCAGTAAAAGTTTTAATCAGGCTTCAAGTTTGAAGACACATAAGCTGACTCACAGCAGTCATAAACCATTTGTGTGTGATGTGTGCAGCAAGAGTTTTAATCAGGTCAGCAGGTTGACAGAACACAAGAGAGTCCACACAGGGGAGAAGCCTTACAAGTGTTCACACTGTGACAGTGATTTTAAACATTCAAGTAATTTACAGCTTCACATAAAGTCTGTTCATGAAAATGCCAGACCCCATGTCTGTGATATCTGTGGGACAGCTTTCTCTCACAGTGGTAATTTAACAAAGCACCGGAGAATTCACACAGGTGAAAAACCCCATGTGTGTTCAGACTGTGGGAAAGGTTTTTCTGACCCCAGTGCTCTTACACAACATCGCCTGATCCACACTGGAGAAAAACCCCATGTGTGTTCAGACTGTGGGAAAGGGTTTTCGCAGTCCAGTGCTCTTGCAAAACATCGTCTAACCCACACTGGAGAAAAAACCCATGTGTGTTCAGACTGTGGGAAAGGGTTTGCTAGCTCAAGTAACTTAACACTTCACCGTCTGACCCACTCTGAAGAGAGATCTCACAGTTGTCCTCACTGTCCTGCTGCTTTCAGGAGGCTACACCATTTGAAGAGACACATGCAGAACATACATCAATGATGCTTCCGGTTTTATATATTTGGGTCAGAACTTTTCAATAATACAGTGGTACCCCTCTGATAAGACCTTGAAAGTGTGGTGAAAAAAAAGTCTTATCTGAGGGGTGGTCTTTAGGAGAACCAAGCATGTGACATCACAACTTGTGGAAAGTCTTTTCTTCCAATCATCCACATCCTCCGCACTAACCTCTGCATGCTCACCACTGAGCACAGCATTGTGAACGTTGTGACGCCGAGTCCAACGGCGCAGCCATCCATTTGAGGCCATAAAATCATCCAGGCCACATTCGAGAGCTATACAGAGCGCCTTTTCCTGGATTAATTTTCCAGTCACTGGAATGTTGCGTGATCTTGCCTCACAAAACCAGTCCCAAACTTTCTCGTCAATGACCATGGTTTCTGTTTTCCTTACTTTCCCTAGTTTCCTGCTCCCACACTCGCCACTTTCCCATCGTGAGTTAATCGACTCCTTATCCTTGATTATGTTTTGGATCTGTGTTTTGCCGACACTGAGCGAGTTCCCAATTGCGATCGCAGTCTCCCCTTTCTCACTTCTTTCCACAACACGGACACGTTCTTCCGATGTCAATTGTTTTCTTTTCCGAGTCGCCATATCGATCACCGACTTGCAGAAGAACAGAGAGTAGCGGGCCCTTCTACAAGTCGCATGAGTACACGGGGCGTAACTCTCCAAGCAAAAGTTAGGGGGCGCGCTTCCAATGGAAGTTCCATGTTTACATTTCTGACTACTTTTCATCGAGAGATCGATTTGCACAAAACTGACTGCAAAAAGATAAGATTGCGGTCGCATCTCAACCCCTGAAATCGGGTCGGAACTCAGGAAAAGTCGTATTTGCGGCATAGGATATACGTATAGTGGAATGTGTTCGGGGAAAAAAAAATCAGTCGTATGTGAGGAGAAGTCGCATTTGTGAGCGTCTTATTAGAGGGGTACCACTGTACAGCAAAACTCGGTTATAAGAAAATGGAAGGGAGATGATTTTTTGCTTTCTTATATCAGAGTTTACTTATATACGAAACTTGGATATAAAAATATATTTGGAAGTTTTATTCTTATAGCAGAGTTTTGCTCAGAATACTGAAGGAAAGTATGAAATTAGGAAGTGGCTATTTAACCTCTAGTGGGTTAATAGAATTCAGGCTATTTTGCTGCATGAGGGAAAAATCGAACTCACGATATTTTCCCTCACACTCTCTCTCTTTGTCCTTTTTCTGTTTGTCTTTCTCTCTGTCTGTCTGTCTCTCTGCATCTATTTCTCTGTGTGCCCCTTTCTAGATAATTCTGTCTCTGTTTAGCTTTCTCTTTGTCTCACTCTCTCTGTCTCTCTGACTATCTTTGTTTTTCTCTCCTATAGCTGTACAACTGTGCAGACAGAGACACACAGAGAAAGAAAGAGAGATACAGACACAAAAGATAGAAATACAGACACACAAAGAGAGACACAAACAGACACAAAGAGAGAGAAAGAGACAGACAGACAGACTGGGGCACAGAGAGAGAGAGAAAGATAGGTACAGAGACTGAGAGAGAGAGAGAGAGGGGGGGGGGGGAGGGAACACAGAGTCACACAGTGAGAGAAAGACAAAAAAAACCCAACAGAGACAGATAGAGGGACAATGAGAGAGTGATGCTTAGATAGAGAGACAGAAAGATGGGGAGAGAGAGAGAGGGAGACAGAGACGGTGATAAACACAGAGACAGAGAAACACAGACACAGAGAGGGAGCGAAAGAGAAAGCCAAAGAGAGAGAGAGATAGAAACTGAAGCTGAAACTGAGAGGGAGACACAGAGGCAGAGAGAGACAGACAGAGAGATACATCTAAAGACAAAAAACAAAAAAAAGACAAATATTGTGTGAAGGAATATAGCCTGAGTTCTATTTTCCCTCATGAGGCAAAATAGCCTGATTCTATTTTCCTACTAGAGGTTAAATAGCCACTGCCATGAAATTACAGAACAAAAAGAAATCGGTTAGTCTTTCTGTGACACAGATGGTCTAACGTAAACTTTCCTTTTTTGGAATGACTGCATTTTTCTTGGAACATCCTTTCAGTTCAGGCCAACTCACTTTTAATATAAGAAAATGTTGTCAATGACAATTCGCTTGTAAGAAAATCAACTGCAAACCAAGTTCCTTGTATGAAATAATTTTCTTATATCCAAGTTTACATCGTGGATGGGAGAAGAAATTTGCTTGATTATAAACAAGTTTTCTTATAAGCAATTTTCTTATATCAGAGTGTTAATAATACATAAGAAAGAAGGAGTTTGGCTGGGGTGTTTTTTTTGCTTGATTATAAGCGAGATTATAAGTGAATTCGACTGCACCAGAAAGAAAAAAAGAGACTTTAGAGAGAAAGAAAAATCTGCCAATATTGATCATATCAGTTTCGCCTGTCGCCCCCCCCCCCCCCCCCCCCCCCAACAAGACTCCTCCAGCTGCTTTTGTCCTGGGCAATTCTCTCCAGCTGTCCCCAGGTGAGGCCCATTTTCTTGGCGTCAGCCTCCAGGTCGCGTCGCCAGGTGTTCCTTGGCCGGCCTCTCCTCCTTTTCCCATGTGGATTCCACCGAAGAGCTTGCTTTGTTGTGCTGGTGGCTGGCTTGCGGAGAGTGTGGCCAATCCATCTCCAGCGGCGTTGTTGGATCTCCACCCCTGCAGGCTGCTGTCTTGTTCGTTACCACAGTTCCTCATTGCTGATGATGTCAGGCCAGCGCACTTGGGGGATTTTCCTCAGACAGTTGTTGATGAAGGTCTGGATCTTGTTATCGTGGTCATCCACGTCTCGGCCCCATACAGCAGAACGGACTTCACATTGGTATTGAAGAGACTGATCTTGGTGTTGACCGACAGGTCTCTGGAAGCCCACACGTTCCTAAGATAAAAGATCTAGACTATACAAAGAAATATAATGTGAACACTCACACACACAGCACATGAACATACACACTCACACATACACACCCAGAGACAGAGAGAGAGAGAGAGAGATCACAATATCATTGAATAAGTAAACATTCTTGGATGTTACTTAACTTTTTCCTCCTCCCTCCCATCCCTGTGTGGGGTGCACAGGTCTGTTGGATTTCCAAGCCTCTGAGAAGAAGAAACGAAAGTAACAAATCATAAAAGATATTAAATGAGAAGAAAATTTCAAATGTATGTACAGCAAATAGGGAACAGGAAAAAAACATGCACACACAAAAGCAGCTGATGACGGCATGCTGTAAAAAAACTAACCCTAACCCTAACCCTAACATATTGTGGAAAGACACAAAGCTTTACAAACAATGCATGTGCATGTGCTATTTCTCACAAACAAGAGAAAGAGAAGGGGTAAGGGGAGATAAAAAAAAAAGAGTTAGGAAACTACTGGGAGATATGGGAGCCAATTTTCTTCAAACTGTTTTGCAGTATAAATTCAAAACAGCCAGATATGTGTCTATGTTATGTCTATTTTTTAATGTAGCAACAAAAGCCTGAAGGTTAGGTTTTTGTTTAGTTTTTGTTTGTGTGTGTGTGACTTGTTTGTTTGTGTGTGTGTGTGTGTGTGTGCGTGCGTGCGTGCGTGCGTGTGCGCACGTGCATGTTAGAGAGAGAGAGAGAGATGTGTTTTCATCTTTAAATGATCAGATTTTCATGGACTGTTATGTTGGAATGTATATATACAAAGTGTATATCATGTCAGACTGCCCACTCTGTTGATAGAGCATCAATGGAGGTTAAGGGGATGGCATTAAGTTCCTGTTTTTCTTTAGTTAGTTTTGTACTGTGTAATGTTTGAGTAGACTGCTTTTACATGTGTTCTGGAATATTAATGTCAGAGAAGTGCATGTAACTGCAAACTGGAAATGTGATTTTGCAAAATTATATATGTGAGTGCGTTTTTCCAGAGAAACAGATTGAGAATTTGTTGTGAAGAATGTTTGTAAAATTATTGTTTTTGTGAAAAAATCCAAATGTATATGAAATATTATTTTTGTGGGAATTGAGTAAAGGATGTGTTGATTTGAGTTCTGGTTTCAGTTTCACCAAGGAGGGTTTACAAAGTGTGTTGGAATGAGTCCTTTCACTTCATGTTGCATTGTATTTCAATAGTTCAAAACTTCCATTGCTTTTATCTGTTTCTTTCTTATCTTCAGACAGTGTCATTGTTGAAAGGTATTTGATATTGCATTGCCATTGCATTTTTGGGTGTTATTTTTAATCAGTTTAACATTGTTAAAAGTTTGTACATGTAGTTGAATTTCAGTTTTGTGTTTTATTATTATCTTCAAAAGTTAGCAAAACTGCCTAACAAATGGAAGTTAAAAATTCCATGCATTTGCAGACACTGTAGATGAATGTAAATGCTCACACACACACACACACACACACACACACACACACACTTTGAGCAGTTAACCTATATCTTATGATTTTCACTGTTTATGAGAATTGAACTCAAAATGACTTCAATAAACAACCCAACCCAATCTAACCAACTGTCTTGCAGTGTGAATCACAATTGGTGTTTGTCGTTTGATGTTCAACTTTGACCTCTGCTCTGTGTGACAAGGGATCATGTGAGATGATGGGGGAGTACATCAGTGTGTAAAAAACTTCATCACTTGGGATGGATGGTGTGAGATGATGGGAGAGTACATCAATGTGTCTAGGCCCTTAACTCCCATGGCTTTTATCATTGGCTGACATTAGTTTGGGCCAACAGTAAAGAGAGTACATCAGTGTGTCAAGGCCCTTAACTCCAATGGCTTTTATCATTGGCTGACATTAGTTTGGGCCAACAGTAAAGAGAGTACATCAGTGTGTCAAGGCCCTTTATCATTGGCTGACATTAGTTTGGGCCAACAGTAAAGAGAGTACATCAGTGTGTCAAGGCCCTTTATCATTGGCTGACATTAGTTTGGGCCAACAGTAAAGAGAGTACATCAGTGTGTCTAGGCCCTTAACTCCCATGGCTTTTATCATTGGCTGACATTAGTTTGGGCCAACAATAAAGAGAGAGTGAGAGCTGTAGGACCAGTGATTGTCTACAGCGATGGAAAATCATTGTCCAGCTCAGTCTGTTGTAAATCACTATGACTCTCACACTAGGAGGCATTTGCACTCTTTGTTCCGCAGCCTTGGGGATTTGTTGGCCTTTGGGAATCCTCCATGTCCTAAAGTCCTCTTGGCTGAGAGGGTGGGGATGTCCCCTGGGAAGGCGTCTCCACAATGAACAATTTCCAGCCAAGCTTTCGAGAATAGTAGTTGTTTGGTCTGCTATCTGCAGGTCAGTCAGACTGACACAACTGACTAGCATGCACACACACACACACTCTCTCTCTCTCTTACACACACATACACTCACACAAATCACAAATACACATACTCTCTCTCTCTCTCTCTCTCTCTCTCTCTCTCTCTCTCTCGCGCGCGCGCGCAGACACAATCAGCCCCAACAAAACATCACAAACAGTAAAACAAACACTCATTAAACCAAATTCGAATTTCCATTGTTTCATTTATGTTTCCAAACATTTTATGAAATAAGATGCAATCAACATTTAAAGATAACAATATCAAAGAGATTTTAAATATTCAAACAAAGCTAGTTTAAAAGGGAGCAAAACAAAAAAGAACAAATGTAATGAATAGCGTCAACCCTTTCTCAAACACTACTGGACACCATCCTCAATCACTACAACTAGAAAGCACTGACACAAACCAAACCTCTGAAGAAATAACCTATAAATTCAATTTAAAAAAATAAAAAATAAAATCATACATCAAACACAGATCAGCTGACCATGCAGATTCCTGCGTGACATTTGGAGTAATCTTGCCATCTAATAAAAACATGTCCATGAAAATAATACCACTATTATTTAATGAATTCTATTTTCATATCTTTATCTCAATACAAATTAACTTGTCAAATCTCCCTGTGGGGATACTGGGGGTCTTTCATAAAAATAGTTCCCCCACCTTCTGGAAGTTCTGTGTTTGTAACTTCCTCTAATTTACCACTCTCTTTGACTCTGCCTTTTCCCTTTGCTTTCTATCATCTACTATCTTTCTGACTTATTTGCCCATTCTCCTGCCTTTTAAAAAATCTTCCAAATAATTTGTCTCCTTGGAGCTCCTCCAAAATCGGAATGTGTCGGTTGTACGCAGCAGGGAGACCAGTGAAAACTGAAAAATGAACACATACATATTTTACCCATTATGACCATATGGCCTGGGAATGCAGAAGAAGAACATGTCAAATTTATTAGACTAATTTAAACGAAACACTAAGCATTTTGTCAAAATCTACCAATATTTTTTGTAACAATGTTGTTCACAGACAGACAAAGGCAAAACCATAACCTCCTCGGTGAAGACAATACAGAATCCACAGAGAAAAACAGATAGAGGGCACAGAGAACACAGACAGAGCAGGTAACATGAACAGATTTTATTTTATTGTTTTTTTAACATGAACAGTTTGTCTTGCAGTGTATCTCTGAAAAAGAAAACCAACACACAAATCATGAAGTCTTTCTAAAACCCAGCAAGTATGAATTCACACATGAAGAAAAACAATGAACAAAAATCATGAAGTCTTTCTAAAACCCAGCAAGTATGAATTCACACATGAAGAAAAACAATGAACAAAAATCATGCATAATATATGCTCAAACTCTCTATCTCTCAAACTTCATGGTTACTTTGATAATGTTACCTACTAGTACAGCTATACTTTCTGGCCTCATCTGTTGATTCCATTATTGTATGTTGTTTATAGTGGATCACAATTCACAATTCCATATTTTTATTGTCTCCAAACAAATGAAGAAATTTGTTTTTCGGCATGCACATGAAAATGAAGACAAAATAAAACAGTGTTATGACCTAACAGAAGAGACAATTTGTAAAATAACATAAAAGCACATGTAATTGACATAAAACATAGTTATCAAACACACACACACACCTGAACAAGTACACTGAGCACTCAATGGTCCTCTTCAGAGGCTGAAAGTCCACAAATAATAATGACATCACAGTAATAATGATAACACCACATAAAACATTAACAATATCACAAACCAGTATGGCTATCACTTGAGAATGCACACCCTCCCCCCACCCCACTTACACATACACACCGAGCATATAATAAGATCCCCCTAAGCTAAAAATACAGACTATAGAGATAGAAATGAAACCAATAACATCACTTATAATAGTAATAACTAGAGGGTGTATGTTTGCCTTTGAGAGCAAACATGACAGGATTCTTGAGATGCCTTGCAACAAGGACAAAGGATGGGCTTTAGAGGTGAGAAGCCTTGACAAAGGGTGGACTTTAGAGGAGAGATGCCTCGACAAAGGATGGACTTTAGAGGTGAGATGCCTTGACAAAGGATGGACTTTAGAGGTGAGATGCCTTGCAACGAGGACATAGGATGGACTTTAGAGGTGAGATGCCTAGGACAAAGGATGGACTTTAGAGGTGAGATGCCTTGCAACAACAGGATGGACTTTAGAGGTGAGATGCCTTGCAACGAGGACAAAGGATGGACTTTAGAGGTGAGATGCCTTGCAAAGAGGACAAAAGATGGACTTTACAGGTGAGATGCCTTGCAACGATGACAAAGGATGAGGTGAGATGCCTTGCAACGAGGACATAGGATGGACTTTAGAGGAGAGATGCCTTGCAACGATGACAAAGGATGAGGTGAGATGCCTTGCAACGAGGACATAGGATGGACTTTAGAGGTGAGATGCCTTGCAAAGAGGACAAAGGGTGGACTTTAGAGGTGAGATGCCTAATAACAAGTACAAAGGACGGACTTTAGAGGTGAGATGGCTTGCTGTTTTGATCATAAGATTTGACCACAGTTATCATTGGTGAGGGACCCTCATTGCAAACCAATTTCCAAGGCTGCAGCATTAAGAGATTCAATTCACGATAATACATACATCACTCTTGTCCACTGGAAACAAACCCTTTGTGTGCTTTACAGTTTGTTTGCTGGGGATTGCACTGTGTGTCACTGCAGTGAACAGTTCTACTGATGTGTTTTCAGCACATGTCTTCTCAATTGTTGTGGATGCTTAAATACAGCAGGACAGTGAGGACAGCTGTGAGGTTTCTGTCCAGTGTGCGTCAGACAATGTTGTGCAAGATAACTGGGCCTGGAAAAGCCTTTCCCACAGTCTGAACACACATGGGGTTTTTCACCTGTGTGGGTCAGACTATGTCGTCCTAAATTATAGGAAGTGGTAAACCCTTTCCCACAGTCTGAACACATATGCCGTTTCTCACCCATGTGAATTCTACTGTGCACTAGTAACTCACAAGTCTGAGAGAAAGCTGCCCCACAGACATCACAGACATGGGGTCTGGCACCATCATGTAATGACTTGATGTGTCGCTGTAAATGACCTAACCTATTAAAATCACTGTCACAGTGTGGACACTTGAAAGGCCGCTTCCCTGTGTGGACTCTCTTGTGTTGTGTCAGGCCATCAGCATAAGCAAAACCCTTACTGCACACATCACACACAAATGACTTAACACCACCATGACTCAGTTTGTGTCTCTTTAGATGGTCAATTCTAGAAAAAGACTTTCCACAAACATAACACCCATATTGTCTCTTTTCTCTCTTTCCATCTTTATCACCAGTATTACAATCATCAACTTTATTTGCCATCATTTTCCCTTTACCATGACTATCTACCTCCTTATATATATCTGTGCTGCTATAATTATCAGCATCACATCTGTCAGGTGTGGAGGACCCAGGTAACACCATGTCCAGTTTCTCTCCATGAACTGAAGCCAGGTGGAGTTCCAGACTGCTGACCAGCACGAAGGCAGCAGGACAAAGGTAGCACTCATGACTTGTGTTCAGAGACAGCAGTGACTCAGAAGTGTTGTCAGGCATGGGCTGTACTGTGCTGTAGACAGCTGAGGGCTGATATGGTGAGTCTTCCTCCATGGACCATGGTGATTCCAGCTTCTGTGAAAAGAAACATTCCAAAAGTGTCTTAATTCACTCGGGATTGGACATTTGATTAGGTTCGGAAAATAATAACCAAAATAAGTTATGATGATAAAACAGAGAGGCTAAGAGAGAGGATATAGTGTGAATAAGGGGAAGGAACTCTCTTAATTAACTCCTTTCACCAAAGTTATTATCAGCACCTAGTCACCTAGCAAAGTGAGGGCAATAGCCATGAGAAGACAGAACCAAGTTCATCCCCCCAAAAATCTGCTTATTATGACTACCACCTACACAGTACACAACAACAGTGGCAGAGAGAGTAATGCACAACCAAATCAACATACATTCAAGAATGACTTAGCCTTCTAGTCTTGAATAATGTTACACTTCACCACCAGCCATATTTCAGCCAAAAATGTCCATTAAATTTACCTGGGTAGAGAACAAAATCCATCTGCAGTATTGGGGATTTTTCTGTGACATATATAAAATAAGGTCTATCCTTACTTCCCAAAACTAAGACAATAGGGTATTTGAACAATAGACCACAAATTGATGCCTTTTAGTGACATAGGTGTTAAATCACTGTGGTGCTAAAATGCGACTTTGGCGGTGAAACGGTTTTAAACAACACACAACACAGAAAAAAACCCTGGTATGCCTTGATAGAAGTTGGGTTAAACAAAGATAAAACAGTCAGTCTAAGAGAGAGAAGTGTAACATTATTCAAGACTAGAAGGCTAAGCCATTCTTGAATGTATGTTGATTTGTTTGTGCATAACTCTCTCCACCACTGTTGTTGTGTACTGTGTGGGTGGTAGTCATAATAAGCGGATCTGGGTCATCCTTTTTTTGAGGATGAACTTGGTTCTGTCTTCTTGTGGCTATTGCCCTTACTTTGCTAGGCGACTAGGTGCTGAAAATAACTTTTGTGAATACAGTTAATAAAGAGAGTTCTTTCCCCTTATTCATTTAACTAAGTTATGAAAAGCTAGGCACCAATATTTTCAGAAAATATTAGCAACACCATGCACTAAATGATTATACATTTACTGTATTGTTAAAAATTTGGGACTTTCCTGGTGTTGCACTGCCTCCGGGCATTGCCTCCAGGATCGTTCCCACCATCTTTATATCTACTATTGGCCCATATGTGTCTGTTCCAGACCGGAGGATGTTAAGCAGATTTTCATTTCAAACGATCGTAGAATATCAGATTCCATACATTCCTTGTTTGACTCCTATTGACGAAAACAGGTAATACATAGAAAGAAAGAAAATTTCACATTCCGATCTTTGACAGACACACATCCTCCCCTGCAGCCAAACATGAATGTAAAGTCTGCAATGATTGGTTGATTTCAAGAGAGGCACGGTCAAACAAGCTAAAAGTAGGTTATGAGTTGGTGCTTGAAAGCTGGTTACACACCAGAAATCAAAACCTTTTGAAAACTCTCATGAGCAGGATCTGGCTCATTCGTCCTAAACTGTTGTGCAGGCCATGAGCCGAATCCGGCTCATTCGTCCCGGGCGAGTTAAAATCCTTTCGTAAAGAAGAGTTCACATTTATGCTGATTTATACCCTTCGATAGAAGGTTCACAAGCCTATTTGCAAGCCATCCCATTCATGCTCCTAGATGAGCTTCAGAACTGCTCAGCTAAGACCCTGCACAATGAGCAGCTTAGGACGCACATTTCACTGACTGCCCCCTGGTGGTGAAATCAGCCGTCTTAAGTTAACCATTAAAATGAAGCCAACGCTGGTCCAGATTTTTTAACATTTAATGTAAGGGTTTCCTCACAGTGCTTTTGTGTTACTATTTTGCCATAGATAAGGTATGATGGTATTTTAAATGCTCAGAGCAATGCCCTAAAATCCAATGTTTATTGCATGAGTAGGTCTCACAACCAAATCATACAATTCTGTAGTTTAGAAAAAAAGTTGTTGACTCACCACAACAAAATCAACAGCTGAGTCTGCAGAATATTTCCTGACATGGTCCATCTCTTCTGTGGACAGTCTCCCATGCGTCCAGGACATCTGTAATGAGAATACATAATATATGGTGCAACTCAATAACAACTCTTAATCAGTTTGCTTCAAATTATCATCAAATTGATCCAATGATATCTGAGTAAAATGAAAGCAAGGAGAATGTGATAGAAGTTAGAAGTAAAGATTCTACAACTGTGGTTTTAGAGATGAACAGTTCAAAGCCAATGGTGTTTCTGCTACCAATGGTCGACCTATGGCGATATTTTTCACGCCAGAGGGCAGTCAATGCACTAGGGGCTTATCACGCGATTTTCTTACTTGGGCGTAGTAAGAGAGAGAGAGATGGTAGGACTACTCACTCTCTCTCTCATTTTCTTTATCCCCAACTAAGAATATAGAGAGGATTAGCCCCACACGAGCGTCATGCCCTCTGGCGTGAAAAAAATTGCACTAAGTCTCTCATTCAACTCTAGGTCAGGTCAGGTCAGATCTTCAGGGCAGCCAGGCCTCGCGGCCTCTTGATGTGCCCTATCTTTTGATTGTTTGTTATTGTGGCTTTGTTCATTAATCAGATTGGCACCGCTGTGGCGCTTTTTGAACTATCATTGTCGTCTTAATCATAATTGTATTTAAAAACATTAATTTTGGGGTCACTATCTAGGAGGTTTTTGAAATGGTTAATGTTGGAAGCAAGTTTAGTTTGTGCAGGGAGATTGTTCCAGTGCTGGGTGACTCTATTAGAAAAGAAGTTTTTTCTCATATTAGTTCTACTGTATTGGGTTAGTATTTTTAGATCACTGTTACGGGTTCTCAAATCGTTAGACAATTGAAACAAATAACACACATGTAAATAAACTACTCTCTCTCTCTCTCTTTGTGCTAAAGATCCACCAAATACATGAGTGAAAATCACCAGTTTTACGTGTTTCCCTCTCTCGCTGGTAAGAAATCTTATTTTAATCAGGTGTGATTCCCATACATATTCCCCCTTGTATGAAAATGAGACATCACTTTAAAGAGCAGCCTCGATCGTGTATGGGAGCACTGTATATGGGTCACACCTACCCCCAAAAACACCAAACTCCAGCCGTGTCAGTGGGTCTTTAAGGATGATAGGCATACTTATCTACTAATTAACTAATTAATTTATTCTTGCTGTTTGTTTCTTCTTTGTTTATTTATTTTGAATGTGCTATGGGTCGGTGGCCTGCATATTAACCATTGTCTGGTGTCCAGTCCTCACTCTCTCTCTCTCTCTCTACCCTCTCTCTCTCTCTCTCGCTCCGTCTCTGCTTAAATGTATGACTAAGAAACAAAATGAAATGTCTTAGAATCACTCTTACTTGTCGGTTACTACTCTCAGTCCATTCAGGGAATGGCAGAGTCTCTTCATGAACTGATGCCAGATGGAGTTCCAAACTGCTGACCAGCACAAAGGCAGCAGAGCAATGTTGACATACGCGACCTCTTTTCAGAGACAGCAGTAACCCAGAAGTGTTGTCAGACATGGGCTGTACTGTGCTGTAGACAGCTGAGGGCTGATCTGGTGAGTCTTCCTCCATGGACCATGCTGGTTCCTGCTTCTACTTAAGAAAGAGAATATTGAACCATATACTTTTCTAATGTAAGAATTTGCCACATCAACATTACACATTTATACAGAGCTAGACAGACAGATATACAGAGAAAGAAAGCGAGAGAGAGAGAGAGAGAGAGAGAGAGAGAGAGAGAGAGAGAGAGAGAGAGAGAGAGAGAGAGAGAGAGAGAGAGAGAGAGAGAGAGAGAGAGAGAGTAAATCATTATAAGACCAGAAATTAGAAAGGAAAAACCTACCAATCCATCTGGAGGCTGTGTCAGACCAATTGACATAAGCTAGAACACCAAGGCTACATCAAAATGTTGTTATGTTCTGCATGGTTGTGCGGGGATTGTCTTAAGCCATGACAAGCTCCTAGCATAACATCATCAGTCTAAAATCCTCCGAAGTCGGAGTGTGGCTGCCCATGTGGCGGGGTAATCAAAAACGGTCACACACGTAATGTTCTCATCCATAGCTGGTGCATTTGTGCCATAGTGTTCAAGTGCTTCGGCTGTTGGGATGATCCCTGGAGTCTTTAAGCCAGGGTAAGACAACAACGACAACAACAATAACAACTACCCTCACTTTCTTTTCCAAGACTCACATATCTGCCTGAGAGCTTAGAAAGTAGTAGTAGTAGTAGTAGTAGTAGTAGTAGTAGTAGTAGTAGTAGTAGTAGTAGTAGTAGTAGTAGTAGTAGTAGGAACAAAACAAGCAGTGAAGCCTTTTTGGGTGGGAAAAGCCTGAAAAGGTTTACAGAAAATTAAAGTTGTACATTTGAACTAAAAAGCATCAAAACGCTACACTCACACAAGCACACGAAGATGAAATAAACAATAAAAAGCATCAAAATGCTACACTCACACAAGCACACGAAGATGAAATAAACAATAAAAAGCATCAAAATGCTACACTCACACAAGCACATGAAGATGAAACCCGTGATTTTGACACGTGATTTGGTGGATCTTTAAAGTTAGAAACTTGGGTAATGGGGCGGGAGGCGCTGTTTGAATGCCTTGAAAATTAAAGTTGATGAATTTTACTGACCACCACAACACCACTGTCCATCCAAGGTGTACAGTCTCCTTCTATGACCTCTTCTTTAACTCCGTCCATTGTGTCTGCAGTTCAGGTTCCTTGTACTGGTCTGTAACAAAGAAAACAAAACTGTATATGTATCTGTAGTCTGTTGGCAGAAACCATTTATGGCATTTAAAGCCAACGGGGGAAAGCATAACAAAATAAAAGAACAAAAGAAACATATAATAATAATATATTATATTGGGACAAAAAGTAAACCAGCACAATCTTTTACTTTTATTTAATTTTTTTCACAGCACAGAGCTACCTTCAAAAAGTATACACAGTTAGTGGTGTTTGTGGTTTCTTTGATCAAATATAATAATAATAATGGGGTTTTTTAAAGACCCAGTGACGCACCACGATTAAGTCCCTTAGTTTTTTTCTGGGTAGCTGTGACCCACATCCAAATTTCCCCAACTTAAAATTAACGCTGCTCTTTAATGATGTTTCGGTTTGAATTTGGGGCCATTTATATGGGAGTCAGACTTGGTCAAAACAAGATCTCTTTTCAGTTATGAGGGAAAACACGTGAAACCTGTGATTTTGACACGTGATCTGGTGGATCTTTAAAGTTAGAAACTTGGGTAATAGAAAATTATTCGGAAATAATTAAGGAGAGTTATTTCATGGTGTGTGGGAGTGATCTTGCCTAATTCAATCGGTCAAACAGGGGAAGTCACTCTACCTTTAGCTCTCATAGGAATAATAGTGTTTTACGCCCTCTTTGGCCTTTCGGTCATGTGTAGCTCTCATAGGAAGAAATAATGTTTTACGCCCTCTTTGGCCTTTCGGCCATGTGGGGCATTGTAGCTCTCATAGGAAGAAATAATGTTTTACGCCCTCTTTGGCCTTTCGGCCATGTGGGGCATTTGCTCTCATAGGAAATAATGTTTTACGCCCTCTTTGGCCTTTCGGCCATGTGGGTCATAGGAAGGAAATTTTGGTGTTTTACGTCCTCTCGACCCGTGAAGGCACATATGGGACAATATGTGGGGCATAGAATGAATGAAAAATGGTGTTTTACGTCCTCTCGGTCATAGACACATATGGGACATTTGTAAATACAAAGATGGTGGGAACAATACTGGCTGCAATGCCCGGAGGCAGTGCAACACCAGTAAAGTCCCGAGTTTTTAACAATATAGATATGTACTATATGTAAGTAATAATATGTGGGGCATAGTTGTTGTCTAGAATTTTACGTCCTCTCGACCTGGGAAGGCACATATGGGACATAAAATGTGGGGCATAGCCTATCGACTCGTGTGTTTGAGCAGACATACAGCACTTAGAACACCGTGCTTCATTCTAAAAATGTATGTAATTTATATTTTTACATCACATTTTGCAAGTTTTATCAGTTTGTGGCTACTGGCCACCCCTAATTTTTATTTTAAAAAAGTGTTTTGCAAGTCGCTGACTTGAGGGGAGTAATTTCATGGTGTATGGGACTGATCTCGCCTAATTCAATCGGTCAAGCAGGGGAAGTTACTCTACCTTCTGGTAAATCCCCAGCCCTCGCTTTGTGTGTTTGAGGAGACACACAGCATGTAGAACGCAGTGCATCATTCTAAATTTGATGTAATTTATATTTTTACGTCACAGTTTGCAAGTTCTATCATTTTGTTACAACTGCATAGCCACCCCTTATTTCTCTAAAAAAAAAAGTTTGGTATCCTGCGGTTTCAAGCTTCGACGCCATTGTTGCATTGTTGCTGTAGTATTTGACCACTTTAATTTTCAGGAAGTGCTCTCCCCTATTTTTCTCTCTCCGAAATTCGTCTATTAAATTTAAGTTTAATACTACTACCGTGGTACATTACTGGCCCGTTATTTTGGAAACTGACCCATCACTTTCAGCAATTAGGGGTCATAAAAACAATCTGAAGCTCTGCCTAACGAGTCTGTTGATTCTAGATCGCACAAGGGAGGTAAGTATATACACCGCCTACAGAGTTAAACTCCCTTTTGATGAGCTGACGTAACTTCCTGTCACAGGCCGTGTACATATTTTCTGCATTTTGTTTTCTTCAACCATCGTTCGTTAGGCCTTTAAGCGCCACGTTCTTTATATTTGGGGAAAACTATTGTACGAGAGGTAAAAGGGGGATCCGCATCAGATTGATGTTTTATTTCTATACTCAGAGTCAGAGGAACTTCTAGGAGAACAAAACTGGTGGTCGTCTGCATCTGGATCTGCAACCTCTCGTTTATCATATAGAGATATATCGTATCATGGCACTATACTGACTATAGGCCCAGTCAAAATACATGAATCTTAAACATAATTTTATAATATTACTCTTCTTAACACGAACTCTGGTTCCCAATACTTTTTTAACACGAACTTAGTTTGCAACTAATATTAACACCTTTAAAAATCTTCTGGATTCCAGTCAGAAATTTCAGAGTCTTTTTAATAATTTTGACTGATTGTCTTTCAAAAACTTGCTCAGACCCAAAATAATTTTTGCAACATCATTGCCAAAGAGGGGACGTTATGTAGGCCGCGAGGCCTAGGCTTGAGAGCCTGTCCCTACTACTACTACTACTACTACTACTACAATCCTCTCTAAGAATATTTTGACATGCGAATTATAACAGAATATCAGTACCCCCTCCTCATTATATGTGTTCTTGTTCTGTCTATGTATGTCTTGTGATGTATTTTCCTCATTTTTTCATACCCTACTAATATACATGTCCCATATGTGCCCACCCGGGTCGAGAGGACGTAAAACACCAACATTTCTTCTTCTTCTACTGACTATAGGCTTTTTACTATTTTAGCCTTTTGCCCTCTAGGTTGATTCCTTTTGTTATTTATGTTGTATCGGCATTACCGATCGACTCCTTAGGCAGTCATGCTTTATTTGTCTAATTTATTTAAATTGACTGAATAAACAGTATTTTGAAAATGTCGATCTAATGAGTTCTTGCATTGGGTACCCCTGAATACCGGAACTCCCCAAAACTCCCCGGAACTCCCCAAAACTATTACGACACGAAGAAATTTGTTGATCTATTCTCTGTTTGAAAATAGATGACGATGATGCGTGTGTGTGTGTGTGTGTTTACTGTAAAGAAAATTAATAAATGATTGTTTTAAATAAATTACATTCCAATTTTTTAGTTCCTTTTATGTTTTTTCTTTTCTAATGAGATTTTATTCTTTTTTCCCCACATTCTTTTGACTATGCATATTTATATGTACAAGACAATCTACTCCCCAATCTAAATAGCATGGATTCATTTGTAGCTTAAAGGAAAATGTGGATAGAGTCGGGTGAGAACATGACGGGTGTCGTCTGCTGAAATTTCACACAAATGATGAGTTGAATTTTGTATTTTAGAGAACCAGATCTGATGAAAATGGCCCATTCAATTAACAGAATCAGAATTAAAAATAAGGTCATGATGTAATGTTGTTTGCGGTCGATTTCGGTTGTTTTCGGGCTCTAGTAGTACCAGCATTTTGGGACTTACCTTTGGATTTTGATCGCCGATTAAATCGTTAACTGGCGATCAAATGGCGAACTGTGATCATTTGTTTACACTCGTAAAGATTGACCCGTTGACTCGGGAAGTTCCAGGGAGTTTTGGGGATTTCCGTGAATTTCCGGGGAGTTTTGGGAGTTCCGGTTTTCAGGGATACCGCTTGCATTAGTGACGATGCATTTACTGCTTCGTTTGGAAGGTTATTCCATGCGTTAGTAATACGGTTAGTGAAATGGGTCTGTGTAAATTTAGTATTAGTAGTTTTTTTTATTAGTTTAAAAGTATGTCCGCGGGTTCTTTCACACTCACACAGAGTTAGTAATTGTTTTGTGGTAGTATAGTCATAAAGCCCATGGAGAATTTTGTATGCTTCTATAAGATCACCTCTAAGTCTTCTGTATTCTAGGCTTGGTAGTTTTAAGTGTGTCAGTTTTTCCTGATAACTCATATTGCTTGTGCCCTAAATTTTCTTTGTATATTATGATATTCACACTGCATACATATATTCTTCTTCTTCGCCTTAGGCAGCCAACTCATGACATTGAAGATTGAAGATTCTGTATCATATCAGTTTAGGCTCTAGGTTTTTTGAAGCATTTTGCCCTCTAGATATTTTTCATATGTAGTATAAATTACTACTTTATCATGTATTTTGGCTTTCTTTTTTTTCTTTCTTTTTTAAAATTTGTGGAGTATATAATAATTTTTTTTTTTTTTGTCAATAAGATTTTTGAACATAATTTAGTGCTAATGCATTTGCAATTAGTTTCATTAGAAAGATTGTTCCATGCAGTTATTACTCTGTTACTGTTAGTAATAAAAAGGTTTGAACTGAATGACTGTTCTTTAGGTTTTTTTGTTTGCTTGAAATGATGCCCTTGTGTTTTTTCCTCATCAGTTAGAGTTAGTAAAGTTTTAGTTGTGTCACTGTTAGGATCATAAAACTTGTCAAGAATTTTATACACCTCAATCAGATCGCCTCTAACTTCTAAGACATCTGTATTCCAAGGTATTCCCAGATACTTTAGTCTGTCTTCATAGTCCATATTTCTGGTTCCAATAATTGTTTTCGTAAATCTTCTTTGAACACCTTCTATATGATAAAAATGTTTTCTTAAAAAGGGACACCAGACAGGATTTCCATATTCTAATAAGGGGCGTACTAATGTTTTATAAAGAGATACCATAATTTCCAATCATTTGTTTGTTATTGTTCTGATTAGGAGTCTGGCAGTATGGTTTGCTTTTTTAACAGTATCGTTGATATGTGGTTCAAAAGATAGCAATGGATTTCTATCTTTTTCTTTTAATTATAATAAGGAATGCGCCCTCCTACTCCTAGTTCCGTCGTGTCTATCGACTATCGTCAGAAGTGGCGTCTGGGATGTATACCTCCAGATCCAGATCCAGAACACCAAGGTCTTTCTCCACATTTGTGCTCTCAAGAACCATTCTGACACCACCATCATTCATAAAATACTCATGCATTGGGTTCTTTTTTCCAAGATGCATCACTTTGCATTTTTGACTATTAAAATTCATCAGCCACTCTTCTGACCAATCAACCAAAGAATCAATACACTTCTGAGTTTTTTTCTTTTGATTCTATATTATCATTTACTGTGGAATAGGCTTTTGTGTCATCTGCAAATATTTTAACTTCACACTCAACCTTTTCTGGCAAGTCATTTATAGAATAAATAAAAAGGGTAGGGCCAAGGACACTTCCCTGGGGAACTCCACTTGTAACTTGTATTTTATCTGAACAAGAATTATTAACATTGACATACTGAGTACGTCCACATAGAAAATCTTCTATTCAAGATAACAGGTTGCCATTAACACCATAACCTCTTAGTTTATGTACAAGTCTCTGATGTGGCAGTGTCGAAAGCCTTGTGTAAATCTAAATAAACAGCATCAATGGGCACACCATCATCCAGCGAGGACATCCAATCATTAATCATCACTAACAACTGTGTGACACATGAACGACCTTTAGTAAAACCAAACTGATCTTTTGAAAGCAGAATTTTTTTTATCAATTGTTCACATAAGAATAAATCCTTCAAAAACTTTACAAATACTTTTGTCTCCTTTAAAAAAATTGGTTTGACCTCTGCCTCCTTCCATTTTGCTGGCATTTTACCCTCTTTAATAGACATATTGAACAAATAGATAAAAGGTAAGGCTAGTTCAGACTAATTCTTTAATTATTCTACGATGAATTTCATCAGGACCAGGGGACTTGTCAACTTTGAAACCCTCATGTTGCGTGAAAACGTTGACAGAAACCTGGCATGCCATACTAATACAGTGGAACCTCCCATTATAAGACTTCCTCCCACTTAAGACCTACTTCTCTGAAACATTGCCCTTCTTTGTAAGTATTAAAATTACCTCTCTTATAAGACCCCTCCCTTATAAGACCTTATTTTGAATGATTTTTGAAGGTCTTATAAGGGAGGTTCCACTGTATAAGACTAAAGGGAAAACACAAAATCATACATTTCATCTCCAGAGATCCCCAGCCTGTGAACAAAGGATCTATGTATCCCACATCCTGCTTGTCTCAGTGTCTACTACTAAGTACTAGTACTACACATCTACAGTGTCAGTCTCTTGACTGCGTCCAAAAGGATTGACTATCACCATGTTCAGTGGAAAGCAACAAGCAGTACATCTCTCCATGGACAATATTATCACTGATGATCATTTCCTTCAAAAGACCTACGAAACTTATGAAAGATATGTGTTCAACACACGAAAGCAGAAGGCTCGTGAGACTGTGGATGACTACATTTCTGCTCTCTGCACTCTTGCTTCAACTTGTAATTTCTGTAATTGCTTGAAAGACAGTCTGTTGAGAGACAGAATTGTTTTAGGCATCAAAGACAGCTCTACCAGAAAGCAACTGTTACAAGAAGCTGATCTGAATCTGGAGACCTGCATCGCTATGTGTCGTGCTGCTGAAGCTACTTCTTCATCTCAGCCAGTGAAGACTGAGACATGGACTGAGGACACTACTGCAGTTCAAGCTGGCTCTGTATCTGGGAATTTATCTCTGAGCTTGAGGTGAGAGAATGTTCAGATGTTTTACCATTTTCTAAAGGTGGGTGAGAATGTGTGTTGTGTGTGTATGTGTGTGTGGAAAGGGGGGGGGGGGGCTGAGAAATATTTATTCTTCCTTTTGGCATCAGCATTTTGGTGACTGATGCATTAACCTTTGGGAAGGGGGTGGGGTGCAAGAATAAGAACAGGCTCATGAAATGAACTGGCTGCTTTGATGACAGCACAGAAGGAGGTGGGTAGGGGGAGGCATGTTGAAGTTAAAAGAGACTGAAGGTAAAAGGCAGTAGTGGTTTGGGTACAGGTAGTGAGGAAGGGGGCAGGATGGAGGCGGATGTAACTGTCTCAGTGGAATACACACAGCCCTGGGGAAGAAAGAAAAACACAAACTTTTTTTTTAGCAGTTGTTCTCCATGACAGAACTGAGTCGATTGTTAGATGTGTGCCTGTGGAGATCATTGTTAGAGTTAAATATAGCAATTTCATGGTGTGTGGGAGTGATCTTGCCTAATTCAATCAGTCAAACAGGGGAAGTTACTCTACCATCAGGTAGATCCCCAGCTCTCGCCTCGTGTGTTTGAGAAAACATACAGCACTTAGAAACACCGTGCATCATTCTAAACTTGATGTCATTTATATTTTTCCGTCACATTTTGCAAGTTCTATCAGTTTGTGGCCACTGGCCACCCCTCATTTTTCAAAAAAAAAAGTTTCCAAGTCGCTGACTTTGACGCCATTGTTGCTATTGTATTTGACCGAGTAATGGAGGTAAACAACTCTAATTTTCACGAAGTGCTCTCCCTTATTTTTTTCAAAAAATCGTCTATTAATAATGTGATTTCAGACACCGTGACCCAATGGCATCCCCTGAAGAAGTAGAGATGTCAGAGGTCAACTTCAAGACAGAGTTGGATGATTCTGACGACTCAGCACTTCAGTGGACTACAGAGCACCAGAGTTCAGGTCAGTGGCACTTGGACTGTCTTCAACAGACCTCATGGTGTAATGAGGAATAGTATGTGTGCACTGTAAGACATTTACCAAAGTGTAAAGATATACGCAAGAAGGGATAAACTCAGAGTAAAAACAGGTCTGTGGGTTGGTTGGGTCCGTGCGTACCCCCCCTTGAAATCCTAGAGATTCTGAAGAAGTCACATGAAACCATTGTCATTTTCTTCGAAGCCATTAGTTTATGCCTTCTCTATGCCATTTTTGAAATGGAAAAGACGTAATTTCACGGAGTTATAGACGGTAAGATATGAATCTACTCATTTTACTAATGATTTCCTTAACGGACTTAGTGTGGGTCGAAAGTTGCCATGATTGCATGTAAGTGTATATGCATAAAGTCCACAACAAATTGGTTAATAGAATGCATGACGAATGCATGGGTAAGTGTACAACATCCCTGGCCGTATTTTGGAAGCACTGTAAGGGTGTACGCATAGACCATGCCTCCCCCTGGGTGTATTGGTGATGCGTACCATGTATATATCTAATATGTCAAAATATTGCTGTCCCATCCCAACTCCCATTCTCTCTTTTTTGAACTCGTAATAATGATGTCATTGTGAACTAAAACATACACATGCACACACATGCACGCACACACACACACATGCACATACACACAATCAGAGAGAGAGTGACAGAGAATAGGTCTGTGATTATCTACATCTAGGCTAGATCTCGATTCTATTTCTTTTCACTTAGAATGCATCTATTTTAGATTTAGAAAGATCTAAAAAAAACAAAAAAAACGACTCTTTGTCTCTCTGCATGTGTGCACATGCATACCTGTCTGTCTGTGTGTGTGTCTGTGTGTGTGTGTGTGTGTGTGCATGCGTGCACACACATGTGTATGTGTATGTTATTTGCTCAACTGATCTTGTCTCGACCCTAGATTTGGCAGCATGTCACATCTGCACTCATATGACAGGAGGCTGTCTGAGTGATTGACTTTATCATAAAAGAAGATACATGTAGTTAAATATGTAGTAAACAGTTGATAATTGTGTGTTGCAGGTTTTTCCAGGGACAGGACTGAACATAAAGTGAGTACAACATCATCTCCTGTGTTTTTACTGTCACTATTATCATGTGCTTTTTGTACGTTGAAGCTAAGTCAAATTGTTTGTTGGCTGTAATCCTAATAGCAGTCAAGGGGAAATCCTGATAGTGGGTACAGTTTAGTCTTTGATCAATGACTATGACCATCAAACTAGGAGGCATGGGCACTGACTATAATCCTAATAGCAGTCAAGGGAAAATCCTGATAGTCGGTACAGTTTAGTCTTTGGTGAATGACTATGACCATCAAACTAGGAGGCATGGGCACTGACTCTTTGTGCTGCAGCCAAGGGGATTAGTTGGCTTTTGGTGAACTTCCCCACTGACAGCTGTCCATAAGTCTGTTTGATCAAGAGAGTGGATATGTCCCCAAAGCAAGAATTATAAAAGAAAAAAAAATCCAAGATCACCAGAATAACGGTTGCCTCCTCTGCTGTCTGGGAGTCATGGTTGATCATGTCTAACTGGGACACACACACACATACATACACACACACACACACACACACTCACTAACACACACACTAACACTCAAAACACACACTTCTTCTTCTTCTTCTGCATTCCCAGGCCACAATGGGTAAGGCACGCATGTGCCGTTTTTTTTAGCTCTCACTGGTCTCCCCGCTGCGTACAGCTGACACATTCTGATTTTGGAGGAACTCAAAGAAGACAAATTATTTGGAAGATCTTTTGGGGGAAAAAGGCAGGAGAATGGGCCATCAAGTCAGAAAGATAGTAGATGACAATAAGCAAAGGAAAAAGGCAGAGTCAAAAAGAGTGGCAGATTAGAGGAAGCTACAAGCACAGAACTTCCAGAAGGTGGGGGAACTATTTTTTAAGAAAGACCCCCCGGTATCCCCACGGGGAGAGACTCGTGTCCAACTTCCAAGTGTGTAACAAAACTGAACTATGTTGAATAAGTGATTATACTATGACTGAGCACCAGCAAATATTTAAAACAAAATTTAGTGGCAAAGTATATAAAAACCATTGTGTTTATGCATAACTTTACAACACTACAAAGCATTAAAAATCTACGAAGATGATTAATCAAAAGAAAATGTTGCTATTTGTAATGCATTTCTTAAAAAAAAGAAAATGGATTGAGTGGAAGCAGTGGAAGTTGTGCTTTTCTGTCTTCACAGAAGCTGGAACCAGCATGGTCCATGGAGGAAGACTCACCAGACCAGCCCTCAGCTGTCTACAGCACAGTACAGCCCATGTCTGACAACACTTCTGGGTCACTGCTGTCTCTGAACACAAGTCATGAGTGCTACTTTTGTTCTGCTGCCTTTGTGCTGGTCAGCAGTTTGGAACTCCACCTGGCATCAGTTCATGGAGAGACACTGCACATGGTGTTCCCTGGACCCTGTACACCTGACAGATGCGATGCTAGTAACTACAACACCGACATGGATAAGGAGGTAGATAATCATGGCATCAGAAAAATGACAACAAAGAAAGTTAATGATAGAGATACTGATGATTATGATGGAAAGAAAAAGAAGAGACAACCAGTTTGCGATGTTTGTGGAAAGTCTTTCTGTAACTCAAACAATCTGAAGAACCACAAACTGATTCATAGTGGTGTTAAGGCATTTGTGTGTGATGTGTGTGGTAAGAGTTTTACTGAAGCTGGTAGTTTGACAAAACACATGAGAATGCACACAGGGGAGAGGCCTTACAAGTGTCCACGTTGTGACAGGGGTTTTAAGCAGTCAGGTGCTTTACAGCATCACATAAAGTCAGTTCATGAAGGTGTCAGACCCCATCTCTGTGATGTCTGTGGAGCAACTTTCTCTGAAAATAGAAAATTAACAGTGCACAAGAGAATTCACACAGGTGAAAAACCTCATGTGTGTTCAGACTGTGGGAATGGTTTTATCAGTAGGCTTAATTTAAAAAGACATTATCTGACCCACACTAAAGAAAAACCCCATGTGTGTTCAGATTGTGGAAAACGTTATTCTCATGCCTGTAATTTATCACAACACCGTCTGACCCACAGCAAAGAAAAGCGGCATGTGTGCTCAGTCTGTGGGAAAGGGTTTATCAGGACTAGACATCTGATACAACATCGTCTGACCCACACTGGTGAAAAACCTTACGTGTGTCCAGACTGTGGGAAAGGTTTCACTCAGTCCGGCAATCTGGCAAACCATCGTCTGATGCACACTGGACAGAAACCCCATAGCTGTCCTCACTGTCCTTCTACTTTCAGACTTAAACAGGGTATGAAGAAACATGTTCAGAGAAAACACCAGTAACATGGTAAACATCAATAGCACAGACTGTGGTCTCCAAGAAACTGCATATAGTTTGTAGAAATAATGATTTTACAGGAGTTGAAACTAGCACACACAAAATTCAGAAAAGATACATAAATTGTGTAATATAAAATAAAACACAAATGCCTGTTGAATAGATAGTGAGCAAAATAACATTCTTTGTAAGAGATGGTGGATCCTTCTCTTTCCCTCTCTGTTGTTCCTTCTGTTGGGTTGGTTTGTGTGGTGTTTTTCATTTATTGATCAGTCAAAGTCTGATACAGTTTAATTGTTTTGTGGCCAATGTTTTTTTACTATTAGAATGTAATAATACACTATTAAAGTTTCCAACCAAAATCTGTTCATATGTTATTTCAATTAAGTTGATTTTGTGAAACACCCATGTCACATGAAGGTTTAATTATTCTTTACGTCCTCTCGGCCGAAGCCATATGGGACATTGCGTTTTATTTTTAGATATTGGAAGAAGGGGGGAGGGGAAGGAAAAAGGAAGTTTCAATTTACTTTAGATTTTTGTTTTACTATCTACAAATGTTTTTATCTTGAATAAAGGTCAAGGTGTTTCTTTTTATGAGCCATGGCTCGTACGAGACTACTCTGTCTTATAAAACTCTGCTTTTAGATAAAATGATTGATTAAAAATAAAACTTTTAGCTGCACCCCGCTTGGCGAGAGCCTAATGATTAAAATTTCAGGACCACTTTGATTTTAAAAGAACAAGTTTTTTAATGAAATTTTTTAAAATTCCAATGAAGGTCAAACGAGAATATTTACATATTTTTGTTTTTATTGATCTTTATTTATGAAAAAAATCTCGTTTTTAAAAGGTTACCACTGAAAGTGGAAAACTATTTGTACAAGGTTAAAAGAAGATACATCAATTGTTTTTATAAAAAATGAGAAAATATTAAGAGATGGAGAAACTAGGGTCCCTAGATAGATCAAAAATATATACAAACTAAATACCACCACAGACTCTAAAAAGCGCTAACATATTTTGGCCGAGTCTGGGCAGAAAAAGTTATACTCTATGGACCCTATGTTTCAAATTATAATTCAAAGTTATATCTTTATTAAAAATGTAATTTGTTGTTTAAAATATCTTTAAAATCTATCAATTTTAAAACTAGTAATTCCAGACGGGGATAGTTAACGATTCCTACTTGTTTAGGTCGGGGGGAGGGAGGTAGAGGGACCCCTCCTCCCCGGCCAAAACAGTGGTAGGGCGTCGTTATATGGATCCAGCACTAAGTGCGGGGGGACCCATTGGGATAACCCTGACCGTAATTTAACGTTCGCGACTACGAGAGCACCCCCCCGGAGGTCGCACCGCGCACCCATCTACTGGGGGGAAGGGAGTAAAATTTACTCGGACTCAAAAGAGTCCTACCGGCCCTGTGCAATACATGCCGAAAGTTAAAAAGGGAAAAAGGAATTTTTGGGATTGGGAATGGAGTGTAGATAGGTGCGCGGCCCGCTGTCCGGAGGGACCCTATCCCCGTCATTAAAATAACTTGTTTAAATGTTTACGATTAAATCTTATTTTGTTTTATTCTCTTCTTGATCAAAAATGTTGACCAAAAGAAGTTTCACATGAAGGGTGTTGGATGTTCATTTTATACCTTAGAGAAGGGGAGGGTGGAGATAGATAGAAATACCCAATGGAGATTTGAACCTGTCACTCCACAATCCCCAGGATCATGAGTCCAACACTCCACCCACTGAGCTAGTCAGGCCCCCAATTTCTGCACTGATAGACAAAAACAAAAAAGTATTCTTTTTGCTTTGATTGTTCCTTATGCTTTAAGGAATGGTGTGTAATAGGGCAGTTCTGCCCAACAAGTAACAGTGATGGTGTAGAAGAAGACAGTTGGTGGAGAGGTGTGTGATGCCATGAACTGTACAAAGCAGGTATTGAATGGACAGTAACAGTGATGATGTAGAAGAAGACAGTTGGTGGAGAGGTGTGTGATGCCATGAACTGTACAAAGGAGGGATTGAATGGACAGTAACAGTGATGGTGTAGAAGAAGACAGTTGGTGGAGAGGTGTGTGATGCCATGAACTGTACAAAGCAGGGATTGAATGGACAGTAACAGGGATGGTGTAGAAGAAGACAGTTGGTGGAGAGGTGTGTGATGGTATAAACTGTACAAAGCAGGTATTGAATGGACAGTAACAGTGATGATGTAGAAGAAGACAGTTGGTGGAGAGGTGTGTGATGGTATAAACTGTACAAAGCAGGTATTGAATGGACAGTAACAGTGATGGTGTAGAAGAAGACAGTTGGTGGAGAGGTGTGTGATGCCATGAACTGTACAAAGGAGGGATTGAATGGACAGTAACAGTGATGGTGTAGAAGAAGACAGTTGGTGGAGAGGTGTGTGATGCCATGAACTGTGCAAAGCAGGGATTACATGGACATGAAGTTCTCCTCCTGTTCCTCCTATTTCTGAGAGTAGAGAAGATTTAACTGTTCTAGCGCCATGTATTTTTTGACATTCTTGGTTGTCTGTTGCATCTCACACACACACACACACACACACACACACACACACACACACACACACACACACATTTTCCTACAGGTTTACTCATAGAAAAGTTGTTGCTTTGTAGAAACACTTTCTTACCAACTATGTATGCTATGCATCGATAATGATAATGGATGTTATGTTATATCAATGAACAACCATATATTATCAACTGGCCTGCAGTCACATTGTATGTTTGCTGTATGATGTTCACCTTTGACCTCTTCTCTGTGGAACAAGGGATCATGGGAGATGATCAGAGTGCATCAAGAATGTGAAAATGTGTATCTCTTGGTATGGTATGGTATTGGTATGATGTATTAATATATAAAATGTGCCAAGAAAAAAAAGTTATGGTACAATACTTTTACTGTTTGACAGCTAATTTGTGTATTAGAAGTTCAAATGAACAATTTTTAAAGTGGTTGACCACTGGTCAGTGACATTGACCACTGGTCAACCACATCAGACCTTGTTCATTTGAACTCCTAATACACTAATTTGCAGTCAAACAGTGAAAATAGGCCAAAGTGACCACTGGTCAGCCACATCAAAAATTGTTCATTTGAACTCCTAATACACTAATTTGCAGTCAAACTGAAAATAGGCCAAAGTGACCACTGGTCAGTGACACTGACCACTGGTCAACCACATCAACAATTGTTCATATGATCTCCTAATACACTAATTAGCATTCAAACGGTAAAATTAGGCCAAAGTGACCAGTGTCAGTGGTTAGACAGAGAGAGAGAGACACAGAGAGAGAGAGAGGACATAATTTCCCACAGGAATCATTTCACTAGATAGTCGTAAAGCCAAGCTACTATCTGCTGAAAACCTTAGTATTACTACTAACCCATGAAAATGGTATTACTACTAACCCATGAAAATGCTACTATTTTTTTCAGCAGTTAGTAGTAATACGACTAACTGCTGAAAAAAATAGTAGTCTTTTCATGGGTTAGTAGTATTAGTAAGGTTTTCAGCAGATAGTAGTCACAGTGCAAAACAAAATGTCTTTGGCGCCTACCGCAGGGGTGGGGGGAGGCAGGCATAGTTACCTTAGCACACGTTAAACCCAGTGGCAATGAAACAGTTGTCATTTGGTCAAAATTTACCCCCCTCCCTTTCCTTCCTCATCAGTCACACAAAAATCGCATGCAAATTTTTGTTTTAATTGGGTGGCGCACCTCTGGCTGCGATGCGCTCTCCAGGTGGGAGCAACCCGAATTTCACAGAGACGCCTCTGTGACTATATGTACCTAACCTAACCAAACCTAACCTAGTAAGTTAAAACCAGACTTTTTTTTATATCATGTCATTCTTCAGTCACAGATTTCCAAATTTGGCAAGAATGTGCTAAGCGCATGCAGCACTCTAGAAACAATGCTGATTTGCATCAGTGGAACTTCGTTTTGATGTAATTATAATTTATTTTAAATTAATATGTTAAAACAATGCTTAAGAAATTATACAATCAAATCAAATCAATTTATTGTCTTCAAACAGAAGACATGTGTTGCCCGGCTTGCGCATAAAATACAGAATAAAAAATAAAAACATTTTCTTGGAACATACATTGAAGAAGAAGACAATTCTACACAAACAATAGGCACAAGTAGATAACATGGAAACAGTGAAAGTTAGCATGAGTGTGCACACACACACACACACACACACACACACACACACACACACAACAACAACAACAACAACAACAACAACAACAACAACAACAACAACAACAAACAACAACAACAACAACAGAGGAGGTTTACAAAAAAGATTGTTGGTACAAATGATATGACCTATGAGGAAAGACTTATTTATCTGCGGATACCTAGCCTAGAGCATAGAAGGCTCAGGGGTGATATGATTGAAGTTTATAAAATATGTCACCATTTATACGATTATTCCACTACTAACAGCCTACTAACTCTTTGTGAGGGTGATAGAACCCGTGGCCATAACTTTAAGCTGTACAAAAAAGATACTAACACCAGACTAGCACAAAACTTTTTTACTAACAGAGTAATAAATGCATGGAATAACCTTCCAGATGAAGTAGTTAATGCAAAGTCATTAAATTCATTCAAAAATATCATAGACAAGTTTTTCCAAAACAAAATGTATTCAGTTAATATACAGATTTAAAGGAATAAAACACAGATGCCTTAGTAGTCATCAGTGAATGAAGCCAAACCAAATGAAAATCAAAAACATATTTAGAGGGCAAAAGGCTAAACAAAATAGCCTATAGTGCCATTTATGCTATGCTAATAACATACAGTATTTACATGGTACTGAATCTTGATATAAATCAAAGCGCACACACACGTTAGCATTCATATAAGCGCATTCAAACAAAAACGCAATACTAAGCGAACACACACAAATAACATAAATGGAATACAGCAGAAACAGACCTAAAGGCAAGAGAGAGAAGAGAAAAGAGAAGCGGAGCTTCAATGACGGGGGAACAGGTGAGTTTTGATGTTAGATTTGAAAGCACAGAGTGTTGGTCGCTGACGGAGGGAAAGAGGAAGTTTGTTCCAGGAGGTCGGTTCTGAGACAGCAAAAGAGCGCCGACCAACACACACGCACACACATACACACACACACACACACACACACACACACACACACACACACACACAATGTAAGTTAAACCTAATAAATTCTCTTTGCACATCTCTCTCCTTCAGATTGTACATGCTAAATCTGATAATTCAACACAATATGCACATAAATGATCATATCAGTTTTTGATAACTGTTCTGGTACATTTTTTAATGCGTTATGAGTATTGTTCATTATTTTTCTCTTTATTTTCATAATTGTTAATGCAATAACTTAAAAACTATTAAACATTTCTAACTTTTCAATTCATTTCAAAAAAAAATTAAAGTTTAAAATGGAAACGTTTGTGTTGCAACATGTGCAGCAGATTAAAGGCATATAATCGAAATATTAAAGAAAACACGCCCCCGCCCCCATACTAGAAAAAAATCCTGTAGAAATTATAATTCTAAATTATAATTATAATTTCTACTAGTACAAATCGAAATTCCGAATCCTACTGGATTCCCATTTCTACTGTGACATATATATATATATAGAATTGTGGAGATGATGTATATAATTTAAAAAAATTATAAAAAAGGCAGACTATGAATATTCAGGGCAGTAGTTTTCACCATCACTGGCAATAATCCTGAACTGCGTCCCACCTCCACTTTAAGCGCATAGAGCTCCACATTGGTGGAGGAATGCGCTATATAAATGATTCACAATATTTATTATTATTACTTACATGAAAACAAAGCTGTATATATAATGCAACAATCTTGTCTGTGTATTATTATATGGTGCTTGCTCTAAAAATGAATCAAAAGTGCTAAAAGTTTCGGTCTTGTGGGATATATTTGAATGATACACACATAATTTAATTCAACATGTAGTTTTCAATAATGTTGACAATGTAAAAATAGTTTTTAATGCGTTTTTGTGGGTAAAAAAAAGGCTTTCTTTTATTCATAAAATGCATTCCTATCGGGTTATCATTATATTCAGAAACGGACATTTGTACTGAAAAAGTTTCAGTGACCAGTTCAGTTATTATTAAAGATTAGTGTCATAGGATTTGTAATAATGGAAATTCCCATTTAACAGCACCCAAATACAATGTAGACTAGCGTTGTAACAAAAGGAATTCCCTAAGAAAGCCCCCAACACTAAAACCATATTCTGGTTCTGGTTCAGTGCGTCACAGACGCCACTTCTGATGATAAATCGCGACGAAAAACATATTAGATAAATACATTCTGAATGCCAAAGGCTGTGTTCGTTTCTGTGTCTCTGCCCTATCTTAGTATTTGATTTAATTGGTTAGCTGCATTTGAGAGAGAGTAAAATATGTGTGTGCGCGCGAGCGCCGCACGCGCGTGTGTGCGTGCGCATTGGTGCGTGCGCGCGCGCGTGCGTGACGTGGTTATAATGCAGTGCATCTAAACACCGAGTGGCAAATGGTCATCCTGAATGGGCATTATCAGTATTTATCACTAATATTACTCATAACTATCTGTGTGATGACTGTGCCCAGGGTATATCCCCACTAATACTAGTCATACTGTGCCAATGGTGCATCCCAGACATAGCTTTGTAACTGTGCCCAGGGTACATCCCCACTTATACTGGTCATAGCTACATAACTGTGCCCAGGGTGCATCCTCACTAATACTAGTCATACTGTGCCGGGCAAATGGCACATCCTCTCTTCATAGCTATATAATGGTGCCAAAGGTACATCCCCACTTATACAGTTCATAGCTATATAACTGTGCACGTGTCCACCCAGGGTGCATCCCCATGAATACTAGTCATATATATTATTACTCTGCCCAGGGTGCATCCCCACTAATGCTGGTCATACTGTGCCCATGGTACATCCGCACTAAATCTGGTCATAGGTAGCTTTAAGAATGCTCAGGGTACATCTCATACTGGTCATACCACACCCAGGGTGCATCCGCACTAATGCTGGTCATACTGTGTCCATGGTACATCCCCACTAATGCTGGTCATACTGTGTCCATGGTACATCCGCACTAATTATGGTTATTCTGTATCTATGGTACATCCGCACTAAATCTGGTCATAGGTAGCTTTAAAAATGCCCAAGGTACATCCCAACTCATACTGGTCCTACCACACCCAGGGTGCATCCGCACTAATGCTGGTCATACTGTGCCCATGGTACATCCGCACTACATCTGGTCATAGGTAGCTTTAAAAATGCCCAGGGTACATCCCAACTCATACTGGTCATAATACACCCAGGGTGCATCCCCACTAATTCTGGTCAAGGTTTTTTTATTTTTTTATAAACATGCATACGCGCAGACAGAGAAAGCAAAAACAAAGTCCTCAGTACAAATTTAAAGGTGGACGGACCCTGACGGATGAGTTTTTGCAAGAAAGACGTCGAGATTACCACAAAGACAGCCTTTTCAAGGATCGGAACGCTCACTTTGCTCTGGTTTCCTATAAATCAAACCGTCAAAACGGCAATTCCTCCTTGGCGGAGTTGCCGGAGAGAGAAGCCATTTTGGATGGGGTTGATGGAGACTGAGTGAAGCTTTTTTTTCTTTGTAGTGCAGTAAAAAAAAAAAAAAAAAAAAAAAAAAAATTCGTTTGTTGTGAGCGAAACTCCTTTAGGCAAACTGTATACAATTTAAAAATAATAAAAAAAAATAAAAAGGCTTGTATTGCGGAAATTTCGTTCAAACGATTTGGTCTAAACTCAAGCGGCCATTAGAAAAGAGAAGGCACATGACTTCTCTTTCACTGAAATAATTTGACTTCCAGCACCTCCGCCAAAGAGGAATTGCCGATTTGACGGTTTGATTTCTTGAAAACTAGCTATAGAGCAAAGTGAGTGTTGCGGTCTCTGTAGGGGTGTTTTCCTGGTGATCTCGACGTGTTTCTTGCAAAAACGTATCCGCCAGGGTGCCCCTTTAAGTTATTCTCCTGCTTATAAAACAGTGTAAACCTAAAAATAACTCAAGTGGGATCACCTATAAAGAAGAAATAACAGAAAAATTCCAACGTTCCATGATTCCCACATACCATTAGTCCCCAAATGATTTGGGAATACCGTTATTATGTGGGAATAAACTGAGACTTTGGCTTTACTTGTGGAACTAATGGTGTGTGGTACCAACAGTGTGTGGTCTTATGGTGTGCTGGAAATGCGGGCAAAGATGCAGATTCACCCCCCCCCCCCCCCCGCTACCCCCCCGCCCCCCCCCCCCCCCCCCCGCCCCCCCCCCCCCCCCCCCCCACAACACACACAATTTCTCGATTCTTTCGGGTCAGTTGTTTTTAAAGTCTTGTCTTTCTTATTACTGCAGATTAAGCACATAAACGTACGTGAGTTTTCTATATTTAAAGTTAATTTTCATCCATTCAAACAACCCGCACCATACTGCAACTTCTGAGTCTCATGTGTATAATGTTAACTTATTTGTGTTTTATTGTCCATGTAAAGCGCTTTGAGCTCCCCGCAAAGGGAGTAAAGCACTATATACATGTTCAGTATTTTGTTTTTTTCTTTCTTTTTACCTTCTGATTATGTCCATCTATATCCCCCCTTTTATTAGTTTTTCTGTCTTTCTTTGTGTAATTACAGATGTCTTTGCCAAGTGGGAGACTGCCCACAGAAGAGATGGATCATGTCAAGAAATATTCTACAGACCCAGCTGTTCATTTTGTTGTGAGCAGTTCTTTATTTTTGAGAACAGAATTTTGCAATTTGGCTTGTGTTGAACGTAGTTATAAATACAGTACATTTTGAATTTTAGGTCAGACAAAAATTCTGCTTAAATAATATACCATATAGGTATGACTAAAAATAGTTGAACTATAAGTTCTTTGCCGAAACCCTTGCTTGAAATGTTAAATAAAGACCCCCCCCCCCCCCCCAAAAAAAAAAAAAAAAGAAAGAAAAAACAAGAAGAAAGAAAACTTGAAAAAAAGGACTATATTCAGTTCCTTTTAACAGAAGCTTATCTAGGGGCATTAATGGAATGGCTTGCAATGAAGCTTGTGAAGCCTCAATGAAAGTCCATAAAGCAACATAAAAAGGAACTCTTTCTTTGTGAAAGTGGAATGTTTGTTTTCACAGAAGCAGGAACCAGCATGGTCCTTGGAGGAAGACTCACCAGATCAGCCCTCAGCTGTCTACAGCACAGAACAGCCCATGTCTGACAACACTTCACTGCTGTCTCTGGACTCAAACACAAGTCACATGTGCTACCTTTGTCCTGCTGCCTTTGTGCTGGTCAGCAGTTTGGAACTCCACCTAACATCAGTTCATGGAAAGAAACTGCACATGGTGTTACCTGGGTCCTCCACACCTGACAGATGTGATGCTGGTAACTGTAAGAGCGAAGACATAGATAAGGAGGTAGACAGCCATGGCAACAGAAAAATGACAGCTAATAAACTTGATGATGATGAATTTGATACTGGGAATAAAGAGGAAAAGACAATGAGAAGACAGCATGTGTGTGATGTCTGTGGAAAGTCTTTCCCTATACCCAGCAAACTGAAGACACACAAACTGATTCACAGTAATGTTAGGTCATTCAAATGTGATGTATGTGATAAGAGTTTTACTCAGGCTGGTAATTTGAAGACACATAAGCTGTTCCATAGCGGGCATAAAGCTTTTGTGTGTGATGTGTGCAGTAAGAGTTTTACCCGGGGTGGTGACCTAACAAAACACAAGAGAATACATGCAGTAGAGAGGCCTTACAAGTGTCCACACTGTGACAGTGGTTTTAAACAGTCAAGTGGTTTACAGAAGCACATAAAGTCAGTTCATGAAGGATACAAACCCCATGTCTGTGATGTCTGTGGGGCAGCTTTCTCTCACACTAGCGACTAAACAGTGCACACAAGAATTCACACAGGTGAAAAACCCAATGTGTGTTCAGACTGTGGGAAAGGGTTTACCCACCCCAGTAATCTAGCAAGACATCGTCTGACTCACACTGGAGAAAAGACCCATGTGTGTTCAGACTGTGGAAAACGTTTTGCCCACTCCAGTAATCTAGCTAGACATCGTCTAACTCACACAGGAGAAAACCCCCACGTGTGTTCAGACTGTGGAAAACGTTTTGCTCACTCCAGTTATCTGGCTAGACATCGTCTGACTCACACAGGAGAAAAAAACCACGTGTGTTCAGACTGTGGAAAACGTTTTGCTCACTCCAGTTATCTGGCTAGACATCGTCTGACTCACACAGGAGAAAAAAACCACGTGTGTTCAGACTGTGGAAAACGTTTTGCCCACTCCAGTTATCTAGCAACACATTGTCTGATTCACACTAGACAGAACCCTCGCAGCTGTCCTCACTGTCCTGCTGCTTTCAGATTTTCTTCACAGTTGAAGAGACATGTGCTGAAAGAACACCAGTAACACTGTACACCACATCGACTCACTGAGAGAGAGTGGGGATGTACTCTGGGTAAGGCTTCTCCGCTATAAACATTTCAGCCCAGCTCTCTGGAATAGCAACTGCCTCCTCTGCTATCTGGAAGTCATAATGGGACACGACTGACTGGCTCACACTTGTATGAAGTGGAATGCCTTGCTTGGTTGTTGTTCATTTTGTTTCTTCAGGTGTGAATGTTGTACATGCTGGGTTTCAGAGACCATGATTTGTGTGTTGTCTTTGTCAGAGATACGCTGCAAGATGCACTGTTCATGTTATCTGCTCGGTCTGTGTTCTCTGTCTCTGTGCCCTCTGTATGCATTTCTCTGTGGATTATTTATTTCAGTGGTCTTTGAGAATGGATCCATTTGAACTGGAACCTTTTTGGGTTTCATTCATTCTGATAGTTGCGTGAGTTTATTTTCATAATTAGTGCTACTCCTTTTGATTTTGATTGGATCTTTGTTCATGAAACACTTTGAAGCAATAATAAACAACTGAGCTTTTCATTTGGTCTGATGTGTTAAGCTGAGTGGATGTTGATCTGTGTTTGTGTGATGAACCTCAGATCAAGTGACCTAAAACTTCTCTCCTGCTGTGTCAGGAGAATAGCGCCATAGAAGATTTATTTATTATTATTATTATTATTATTATGTGTTGTTCCTGTGTTGTGCACTAAATCACACCACACACACACACCAATTAATCCATAACAATAAACATTCACAAATTCTGAATAGCATAAAAGCATTCTCTTAAAAATAAAAATATGGATACATCAGAGCCAAACCTATGTACTTCAAAATAGCCCCCCAAATTATTTTGCATTTATTTTGGCTCGATTCTGATTCCCCCACTTTCTCCAGGGCAGAACTTTCTATGGCAGGAAAGAAAATTGTGGTCTGTTTAAACAAAGGGAAATAGGATAAAAAATTAATATAGGCATAAACACTGCTTCCTTGCGTTGCCTGCTTATGGCTGAAGTATAAACAGGGGTTTCCGGCCATTTAACCAACGGACACGTTTCATGTCAGTAATGTATTACTAAATACTTATGGCGGTACCATAGCCGATGAGGTTTAACCGAGGCGTGGTTACTGCTACACTTATCTGTGTTGTTGGAAATAGTCGGGACTTTACATGTGTTGCACTGCCTCCAGTATCGTTCCCACCATCTTTGTATTTGCAAATGTCCCATGTGCGTCTGTTCCAGACCGAGACGACGTAAAGAACCATTATTCACTCCAACGGACACATAGTCAACGGACATTTAGCCAATGGACACTTAGCCAACATTTGCAGGGGGGACATTTAGCCAACATTAAAAAAATATATTAAGTTAATGTAATGATCACAATGTAATGTCTCATATTCTTAGTAAAACTGGTGTGTATGTGTGCGTGTGTGTTCGCGATTATAAATGTGCATGCATGTGTGTATGCGTGTGTGTGTGTGTGTGTGTGTGCTATATTATGATCATTGCATTAACTTAATATATTGTTTTTCAATGTTGGCTAAATGTCCCCCCTGCGAAATTTAATGTTGGCTAAATGTCCATTGGTGAAATGTCCGTTGGCTAAGTAAGTGTCCCGGATTCATAAACAGGTGATGGGGCGATGGCATGCAGGTTAACAAAATGCAGTATCACCTTACATTATTCTGGCGTGGGATGGTCAGCTTATCAGTGCCCCGTGAGGAGGAAACAAATTATCACCTGCCAGCAGCACTTAACTGGTCTGGGGTCTCTGGCAGCAGGCATTGCATAAACTACTTCCTACCACAGCAGTCGGTATGCGCTCATGCAGACAGCTTCAGCACTCTCATCTGAGCTGAGCGTGGGGGGCTGGATGATTTCTGGGGTCAGGGAGTTCCAGTCTCGAATGGTTTCTAGATATTTGCTAAAGTTAATTAGGAAGTGATCCTATGTATCATTTCTGTAATAATCAATGTCAAAAACAAAACATGTACACTACCACCCCCTTCACACTACACATACACACGCACGCCGCGCGCGCACACACACAAGTAAAAATGCAAGGTTTTCCGTATTTCATTATCCATCGTGACATACATTTGTCTTTTACATACAAGCTGAATTTACAGTGACAGAATAATCAGCAAACGATTGTGGTCGCTTGAAAGAACGGAAGGAAGCACGCACGCGCGCGCACACACGCACGCATTTACGATCACATGCACACGCACATACACATGCTCACACATAATATTATTTTCTATTTATACACACTCATGTGTACGCGCACGCACGAGATATCGATTTCAGTTTTCTGTTTTGAACACCGAAAAGGTAGACGGGCATATTTGTGAATACAAAGGGGTGTGTCTAAACACCGGAAAATGCCGAAAGGTGAATGCCGGAAAATTAAAAATAACACACGGCCCAGGCCTAGGTCAAAGATTCTAAAAGGGTAAGATGGACTACTTAAAGAGTTACAGCGAACCGGGCTGATAGAGTTATCGTTGGTGGGGTAGTTATACACCATTCACAGCGGCGGCTATCCAAAAACTCAGACTGGAATTTGAACGGAGAATTCAAATATCGACGTGTAAATAGTATCACGTTTAAAAGGGACATAACCAGTGTTTCTGTCCTCACTACTCATATTGGGAAAAGAGACCGGATGCTTGTCTTCCCCAATACAGTCTTTGCCTGGGTCGCTACGTGCCTGGTGACGATCTCAGCCTGTGTGAACGGTGTGTGATGCCACAAAACCGCGTTGACATCTACTAATTGAGAGGCCATGGGCAATATATAGCTGTTAGGTCTTTTTAAATAAACATATAGGGACCCTTGATAATAGAGCCGTCATTTGTTTAGGCATCTAATATCAGATCTTTTTAACAATAAAGATGATTAAATGTAAATATTTTTTTAATAAATAAAGGCCCATTTTCGATTTTTATTTTACATATCGTTTTTTTAACTCGTGGCCCTGAAAATTTTAATCCCAGGAGGAAGCAAACTTAAAATTGATAACCACGTTCGAGGCATGGATAACGTAAGATTCTATAGCGAAATAAAAATACCATCAACAAATTTCGTAAGACTATTACATCTTAAAGCAATTATTTTTAACTAACCCCAAGCTCAATTCTTGATTTTACTTACCAGTTTTTCACCTTTTTGTAACTAAAGCTTTAGAAGTAATGTCCCATATGGACTTTTTACAAGTCCAAGAGGACGTAAAGCATTATTCTAGTACTCATTGAGTTATTTGATTTATGTTGAGCGCTGATGTGTTTGTATATTTACGCGCGTGCGCTGTTTTGTTTGTAAACACATCAATATGATTTCTATTCTAGTGTGCAGGATAGCAACGGAAATGTGTTTCGGGACCGTGTTAATCACTTTGCTATTCGGCAATTTCACTTTCCATTGTAATACATTATAGGGTTTTCTGTAGAATGTTTTCA
>JAGGCT020004248.1:907367-924867 GCA_017654935.2 Phymorhynchus buccinoides | reverse complement strand
AGAGCAACTTCCAATGGATCTATAACCTTAGTGTAGAGTGGCACAGTGGTAACGCGTTCGCTTCATGTCAAGTAAACCCGAGTTTGAACCTGGGTACAGGGGATTTTGTCCTCTCACTTTGCACTAGGCCTTGTGGTCTGAACGTGGAGTCTTTCGGATGAGACGAATAAACCGAGGTCCCGTGTGCTCATGCACTTAGCACACGTTAAACCCAGTGGCAACGAAAAAGTTGTCATTTGGTCAAAATTTACCCCCCTCCCTTCCTTCCTTATCAGTCTCACAAAAATCGCATGCAAACCCCCCCAAAACCCAGCAACATTGGGTGGCGCGCTGTCCAGGTGGGAGCAACCTGAATTCCACAGAGACGCCTATGTGACTATAATGTACCTAACCTAACCTTAGTTTTAGACTTGTTCCATATTTTTGTTAGTCACGGTAAACAGTTGTCTGCTAGCTCTCGACATGAGAACAAGTGTAGCAAGTAACAGACCGACTTTGACTCAGTTTGAGGTCATATTACGGTAAAGATACACATGAACCTTTTATTTTGAACATTATTATAGCTGCAAAGATTACAGAAGAACATAATGCAGCTGAAAATGGGGTTTGTTATTTGCATCTATTTAGAACCACAAGCCCTCCAAGTGATACACTGTTCACCACGGTTAAAATACACGCCAATTGCGGCCATCGAGTGTTGGTATTTTCGCTATTTTTTAATTCTTATTTGACCTCTTCAACAGCTTTTACTGTTTGATAAACTTGTTTAATGTTTCTACAACATAGACAGACTAATCACTGAGATCATAAGTATCAGGAAATTAAGTTATGGACAATTTTGTGAGGTAGGGGTGGGGCATGGCACCTTTTGACATTGCCTCATATTGGAAACGAAAATCATTTGAACAAAAAATAGAGTATTCTGGCTCCAAAACTGTTGATGAAATTAAAAGCAAACAAAAAAAACCCAGCCCAGTTCACTGTGTGTTGTATGATTTCAGACACCGTGACCCAATGGCATCCCCTGATGAAGTAGAGATGTCAGAGGTCAACGTCAACTCAGAGTTGGATGATTCTGATGATTCAGCACTTCAGTGGACCACAGAGCACCAGAGTTCAGGTCAGTGGCTTTTGGATTGTAACAGACATCATGGTGTAATGGGGAACAGTGTGCGTGCACTGTAGCACATCTACCAACTTCGATTGTCTTCAACAGACATCACGGTGTGATGGGGAACAGTGTGTGTGCACTGTAGGACATCTACCAGATTTGACTGTCTTCAACAGACATCATGGTGTGATGGGGAACTGTGTGTGTGTGTGCACTGTAGGACATCTACTAGATTTGACTGTCTTCAACAGACATCATGGTATGATGGGGAACAGTGTGTGTGCACTGTTGTACTTCTGCCAAAGTGTAAAAACAAATGGAAAGAGAGGGTCAACTCCTTTATTTTGTAGAACATCACTAATCTCACTTTGTTTTTGGCATATTTTAACACTAACTATATTTTCAAACAATAAGAAAATATGTCTTAAATTTTGCCTTTTTTATAAAATATAATGAGTAGAAGTTCAAAATCAGTGCCTTATTTTTCGCACAATGTGGCAATACTTTTTTCACAAGACTAATAGCCCTGTGCCTTATAATATGACTAAGAAGATAGAAAGAAAATATAATAGCAAAATCTCATATCTGAGTAAAATTTGGAGGGGGGGGGGGGGCTTATACAAAAGTATGCCTTCTAGTAAGCAGAGAAAGTTTAGCTCTTTCAATGTATACTTTATCTAGAACAAATTGAAGGTTAAATTCGTTTTGATGTCCAGAGTGAACAGTTAATTGTGTGTTGCAGGTTTTCCCAGACACAGGACTGAACATCAAGTGAGTACTATCATCATCTCCTGTGTTTTTACAATCACTGTTATTATGTGCTTTTATTAAGTTGTAGCCAAGTCAATTTGTTTTGCTGGTTGTGATCCTAATAGCAGTCAAGGGGAAATCCTGATAGTGGGTACAGTTTAGTCTTTGGTCAATGACTATGACCGTCAAACTTGGAGACATGGGCACTGACTATAATCCTAATAGCAGTCAAGGGGAAATCCTGATAGTACAGTTTAGTCTTTGGTGAATGACTGTGACCGTCAAACTAGGAGGCATGGGCACTGACTCTGTGCTGCAGCCAAGGGGATTAGTTGGCTTTGGGGGAACTTCCCCAGTGACAGCTGTCCTTAAGTCCATTTGGTCAAGAGAGTGGAAATGTCCCCATGGCAAGGTTTTTCAATGCAACAAAAGATAATCCCAGCTCTCCAGAATTTCTTCTTTTTCTGCGTTCCCAGGCCATATGGCCATAATGGGTAAGGTACGTATGTGTCCGGTTTTCAGTTTTCACTGGTCTCCCCGCTGTGTACAGCTGACACATTCCGATTTCAGAGGAGCTCAAGAGAAGAATTATTTGGAAGATTTCTTTGAAAAAAAGCAGAATGGGCCAATAAGTCAGAAAGATAGTAGATGACAGAATAGCGAAGGAAAAAGGCAGAATCAAAGAGAGTGGCAGATTAGAGGAAGTTACAAGCACAGAACTTCCAGAAGGTGGGGAAACTATTTTTACGAAAGACCCCCCGGTATCCCCACGGGGAGGCTCTCCAGAATAACAGTTGCCTCCTCTGCTGTCTCGGAGTCATGGTCTGTCATGACTGACTGGGGCGGGTGCATACACACACACACACACAGAATCAGTCACAGACGACATAACTATTGTCTCTGTGTGTTTGCCAGTCTTGCACGACTTATGTCTTTTTGAGATTTTGACAGCATCAGGAAATGTTTAAAATATTTTGGTGGCAACGTCTGTGCAACCCTTGTGTTTGCTGGTAAAAGTTAACAACATTATAAAGCATTCTTTCTATCTCTTGTTTGCTTAATTGAACTAAAAAACATCAAAACGCTACACTCACACAAGCACATGAAGGTGAAATAAACACTACACACGACGAATAAAACCAAATGTTGTCTTTAAAAAGACTTTGACGAGGTGACAACACACTAAACTTAACAATGACAGCAGTGAATGGATGACGCATATTAGTACTATGACGTGATAATCTGATGACGGTAAAGTAACAGAAAATAATGAATGAAAAGAAGTCATCTTCGTCATCCCTTCCTGTCCCTCTTCTCTCGGTTTCTTTACCCCCCCCCCCCACCCCACCCTCTCTCTCCCTCTAAGCCTCCCTCTCCCTCCTCATCTGCCTCCCTCTCCCTCTGTTTCTCTCTCCTCTCGTTCTCTGTCTCTCCCTCCCTCTCTCTGTCTCCTTCCCTTGCACAAAGTCTTTCTCTTGTTTGCTGTGAACAATTACACACTATTCTGTTTATATTCAGGAAGTTGTGTGAAAAATGTTTTCTTCAGAAATGCAAAAAAAAAAAAAAAGTAACCTATGTGTATGAAATGCTTAGTGTTGAAGAAGCTAAGCCTTACCGGTAGGTCGCAAGTTTGTCCTTCATTGTCTTTTAATGAAAATCTACAAACATAAATACATGAATGGGAAACTGCTTTGTGAAGGGAAGTTTGTGTTGTACATTTCACAGAAGCTGGAACCAGCATGGTCCATGGAGGAAGACTCACCAGATCAGCCCTCAGCTGTCTACAGCACTGTACAGCCCATGTCTGACAACACTTCTGGGTCACTGCTGTCTCTGAACACAGGTCTTGTGTGTCAGCATTGTTCTGCTGCCTTTGTGCTGGTCAGCAGTTTGATACTCCACCTGGCGTCAGTTCATGGAGAGAAACTGCACATTGTGTTACCTGGGTCCTCCACACCTGACAGATGTGACGCGGGTAACTGTAGCACCACAGACATTGATAAGGAGGTGGATAAAGATAACCATGGCTACAGAAAAGTTAAAACAAAGAAAGTTGGTGGAAAAGTGGCTGGTGATAGAGATGGGAAGAATAAAAGTAAACAGCATGTGTGTGATGTCTGCACAAAGTCTTTTCATACACCTGGCTACCTGAAGAGACACAAAGTGATCCATAGTGGTGTTACGTCATTTGTGTGTGATGTTTGTAATAAGGGTTTTACTCAGACTTCTGTTTTAAAGACACACAAGTTGACACAAAGCAGTTATAAATCTGTTGTGTGTGATGTGTGCAGCAAGAGCTTTTCTCAGACTGGTGCATTAAAGACACACAAATTGACACACAGCAGTTATAAACCTTTTGTGTGTGATCTGTGCAGTGAAAGTTTTGCCCAGGCTGGTAATTTGAAAACACACAAACTGATACATAGCGATAGTAAACCTTTTGTGTGTGATGTGTGTGGTAAGAGTTTTACTAAGGCAGGTGACATGACAAAACACAAAAGAGTTCACACAGGGGAGAAGCCTTATCAGTGTCCAATTTGCAGCAGTAATTTTAACCAGTCAAGTTCTTTACAGGCCCACATAAAGGCAGTTCATGAAAATGCCAGACCCCATCTCTGTGATGTCTGTGGGGCAGCTTTCTCTCAGACTAGCCACTTAACAAGGCACAGGAGAATTCACACAGGTGACAAACCCCATGTGTGTTCTGACTGTGGGAAAGGTTTTGCTGATCCCAGTAATCTAGAACAACACCGTCTGACTCACAGCAAAGAAAAACCTCATGTGTGTTCAGATTGTGGGAAATGCTTTACCCAGTCTGGTAATCTAGAACAACACCGTCTGACTCACAGCAAGGAAAAGCTGCATGTGTGTTCAAGCTGTGGGAAAGGGTTTGCCACATCTAGATACCTAGCACTTCATCAACTGACCCACACTGGAGAAAAACCCTATGTGTGTTCAGACTGTGGGAAAGGTTTTGCCAGGTCCAGTAATCTTGCCACACATCGTCTGATTCACTCTGGTGTAAAACCTCACATTTGTCCTCACTGTCCTTCGGCTTTTAGGTTGTCACAAGATTTGAAGAAGCATGTTAAGAGAAAACACAAGTAACACTGTACACTGCAGTAACGGTCATTCCCCCTGTGGGGATACAGGGGGGTGGGGGGGGGGGGGGGGGGGGTTTTGTATAAATACTTCCCCCACCTTCTGGAAGTTATGTGCTTGTAACTTACTCTAATTTGTCACTCTCTTTGACTCTGCCTTTTCCATTTGCTTACTGTCATCTCATCTACTATCTTTCTGCCTTACCGGTCCATTCTCCTGCCTTTTTTGTTTGTTTGTAAAGAAACACTTTCAAAAGATTTCCTCCAGCTGAAGTTGGACTTGCTGGGCCTAACTATTTCTTAGTTAGGCGCATAACGGCAGCATGACGCATCTGCGCTCATAATTGACTAGAAACTGTCTGAGTGATCAGAGAAGAAGACACTGCAGTAACGGTCATTGTGGTTCCCAGTAACACTGAACCAGTAACAATGTACACTGCAGTAACAGTCATTGTGGTTCCCAGTAACACTGTGCACTGCAGTAACGGTCATTGTAGTTCCTAGTAACACTGTACACTGCAGTAACTGTCATTGTGGTTCCTAGTAACACTGTACATTGCAGTAACAGTAATTGTGGTTCCCAGCCAAACTGAACCAGTAACACTGTACACTGCAGTAACAGTCATTGTGGTTCCTAGTAACACTGCACACTGCATTAATGGTCATTATGGTTCCCAGTAACACTGAACCAGTAACACTGTACACTGCAGTAATGGCAATTGTGGTTCCCAGTCAAACTGAACCAGTAACACTGCACACTGCAGTAGCGGTCATTGTGGTTCCCAGTAACACTAAAACAGTAACACTGTACATTGCAGTAATGGCCATTGTGGTTCCTAGTAACACTGTGCACGGCAGTAACTGTCATTGTGGTTCCTAGTAACACTGTGTGTGGCAGTAACTGTCATTGTGGTTCCTAGTAACACTGTACACTGCAGTAACTCATTGTGGTTCCTAATAACACTGTACACTGCAGTAACTCATTGTGGTTCCTAGTAACACTGTGCACTGCAGTAACTGTCATTGTGGTTCCTAGTAACACTGTACACTGCAGTAACGGTCATTGTGGTTCCCAGTCAAGCTGAACCAATAGCACTGTATACTGCAGTAACGGTCATTGTGGTTCCCAGTAACACTGTATACTGCAATAACACTGTACACTGCAGTAACGGTCATTGTGGTTCCCAGTAACACTGTACACTGCAGTAACAGTCATTGTGGTTCCCAGTAACACTGTACACTGCAGTAACAGTCATTGTGGTTCCCAGTAACACTGTACACTGCAGTAACAGTCATTGTGGTTCCCAGTAACACTGTACACTGCAGTAACAGTCATTGTGGTTCCCAGTCAAACTGAACCAGTAACACTGTATACTACAGTAACGGTCTTTGTGGTTCCCTATAACTGTACACTAAAGTAATGGTCATTGTGGTTCCCAGTAACACTGTACACTGCAGTAACAGTCATTGTGGTTCCAAGTCAAACTGAACCAGTAACACTGTACACTGCAGTAATGGTCATTGTGGTTCCCTATAACTGTACACTAAAGTAATGGTCATTGTGGTTCCCAGTAACACTGTACACTGCAGTAACAGTCATTGTGGTTCCCAGTCAAACTGAACCAGTAACACTGTGTACTACAGTAACGGTCTTTGTGGTTCCCTATAACTGTACACTAAAGTAATGGTCATTGTGGTTCCCAGTAACACTGTACACTGCAGTAACAGTCATTGTGGTTCCAAGTCAAACTGAACCAGTAACACTGTACACTGCAGTAATGGTCATTGTGGTTCCCTATAACTGTACACTAAAGTAATGGTCATTGTGGTTCCCAGTAACACTGTACACTGCAGTAACAGTCATTGTGGTTCCAAGTCAAACTGAACCAGTAACACTGTACACTGCAGTAATGGTCATTGTGGTTCCCAGTCCAATTGAATCTGGTTTGTGTAGTCTGTGTACACCTGCGAACCTTCATTTTTGGGAGCAAGTTCCTTTACTTAGACTTTCTTTTTAAAAAGTCTGCTCTTTGACGACTCAATTTCTCAAAATTCTTTAAACTTAGATTAAAACAAAACTGTCAAACAGACAGGATATTTGATATAAGAAACCACAAACACTAACTGTGTATACTTTTTGAAGTTAACTCTGTGCTGTGAAAAGAATAAAATGAAGGTAAAAGATTGTGCTGGTTTACTTTTTGTCCCAATGGGGGACAGACAGTGTATGAGCATGGTACATAGAGAGGTCTCTTTCGAATTATGGAATTCTCGTCAGTATGTCAGTATGTATAAACAACAGGCAGTAGCATCATCAACAAAAACAGATGCAAAGATATGTACAGGACACCCAGTATGTTGAACTGAACAGTTGTTATATATGTTGGGAGTTTTCTGTTTTAACTATGTTGAACTGAACAGTTGTTATATATGTTGGGAGTTTTCTGTTTTAACTATGTTGAACTGAACAGCTGTTATGTATGTTGGGAGTTTTCTGTTTTAGCTACGTATGTTGAACTGAACAGCTGTTATGTATGTTGGGAGTTTTCTGTTTTAGCTACGTATGTTGAACTGAACAGCTGTTATGTATGTTGGGAGTTTTCTGTTTTAACTATGTTGAACTGAACAGCTGTTATATATGTTGGGAGTTTTCTGTTTTAACTATGTTGAACTGAACAGCTGTTATGTAGGGAGTTTTCTGTTTTAACTATGTTGAACTGAACAGCTGTTATATATGTTGGGAGTTTTCTGTTTTAACTATGTTAAGCTGAACAGCTGTTATATATGTTGGGAGTTTTCTGTTTTAACTATGTTAAGCTGAACAGTTGTTATATATGTTGGGAGTTTTCTGTTTTAAATATGTTGAACTGAACAGCTGTTATATATGTTGGGAATTTTTTGTTTTAAAGACACACTGACGCACCACAATTAAGTCCCTTGTTTTTTTCTGGGTAGCTGTAACACACATACACATGTCCCCAACTTCAAATTGAGGCTGCTCTTTAAAATGATGTTTCGGTTTGAATTTGGGGGCATTTGTATGGGAGTCAAACCTGGTCAAAACAAGATTTCTTACCAGCTATAAGAGGGAAAACACATGATCTGGTGGGTCTTTAACTCTGTTGAACTGAACAGCTGTTATGTATGTTGGGAGTTTTCTGTTTTAATGCCCCTGTGGGCCAGCCTTCATGTGGCGGGGGTGTTCTCGACCAAGCTGTGCCCACCCCTTTTTCTTACCTTTCCTATTTTTCTGCCTACAATGTCTTTTACTATCTCTTTTTCCCCCATAAAGTCTCCCTACAAGATCATCAGTTTTCCATTTTGTCTGATTTCTGTCTCCCCGGATCTTCAATCTGTTCTTTCATCTTTCCTTACAAATCTATCTTTTGAATGTTCCTTTTTTCTCTGATCTATCGGACAATTTATGACATGCCAGGTGTTTTGTTTTTTATTGCTCACTGACGTCCACACGTGAGACATTGTGCACTTGAGTGGGCACCTGTTGTCCATTCTGCAGTGTATATTTGCCTATATGGCAATTTTTATACAGTGGAACCTCCCTTATAAGACCTCCTATATAAGACCTACTTCTCTGAGACTCTGCCCTTCTTTATAAGTATTAAAATTACCTCGCTTATAAGACCCCTCACTTATATTGGATGATTTGTGAAGGTCTTATAAGGGAGGTTCTACTGTATATCGTTTTTTACTAGTATGTGTTTGTTATCCTTTTTTACTTTTTTTTAAAACCTGGATCCGATAAATAGAGTAGAGTGGCTCAACGTTTCCAGCACTGTGTGGACTTATGTGCTATAGGGTGCAATGATGGAGGTGTCATGTTATGAATTGTATTGTATGTTTTGTTGTTTACAGGTTGTTGAACGTTGGTAAGATACATTGATGAATGTTTTGTAATAAGTGGTCGAACTTTACGCGGTGACAGTCCTGAGATGACCATAGCTGTTGACGGGACTATAATGGAAAACATTTAAAAAATAAAAATTCTGTTTTAACTATGTTGAACTGAAGAGTTGTTATGTTGGGAGTTTTCTGTTTTAACTATGTTGAACTGAACAGCTGTTATATATGTTGGGAATTTTCTGTTTTAAAGACACACTGACGCACCACAATTAAGTCCCTTGTTTTTTTCTGGGTAGCTGTGACACACATACACATGTCCCCAACTTCAAATTGTGGCTGCTCTTTAAAATGATTTTTCGGTTTGAATTTGGGGGCATTTGTATGGGAGTGAGACCTGGTCAAAATAAGATTTCTTACCAGCTATAAGAGGGAAAACACGTGATCTGGTGGGTCTTAACTCTCTTGAACTGAACAGCTGTTATGTATGTTGGGAGTTTTCTGTTTAACTATGTTGAACTGAACAGCTGTTATGTTGGGAGTTTTCTGTTTTAACCATGTTGAACCGAACAGCTGTTATGTATGTTGGGAGTTTTCTGTTTGAAATGTGTTGAACTGAACAGCTGTTATATATGTTGGGAGTTTTCTATTTACTGTGTTGAACTGAACAGCTGTTATATATGTTGGGAGTTTTCTGTTTTAACTATGTTGAACTGAACAGCTGTTATATATGTTGGGAGTTTTCTGTTTTAACTATGTTGAACTGAACAGCTGTTATATATGTTGGGAGTTTTCTGTTTTAACTATGTTGAACTGAACAGCTGTTATATATGTTTGGAGTTTTCTGTTTCAACTATGTTGAACTGAACAGCTGGTATGTGTGTTGGGAGTTTTCTGTTTTAACCATGTTGAACTGAACAGCTGTTATATATGTTGGGAGTTTTCTGTTTCAACTATGTTGAACTGAACAGCTGGTATGTATGTTGGGAGTTTTCTGTTTTAAGAACAGTTTCCCGTTCATGTGTGACTGATGTCAAGTTTAATTCTTTCTGGATGGGGGCTGGTTAGCTTGGCCAGCCCTGTGCTCTGTCTAGTCTGCCTTTCCTTACAGCCATTGTAGATTTTGGAAGATTGTGAGTTTTTTTTGTTCAGTTGTGTATGTGTTTTATTTTAAGAATTTATTGTTGGTATATTTCCTTCGTTAAATTGTACTATTTTATTAAATGTGTTGTAGATAGCATGTTGAGATGTGTACAATTTGTTCCAAAGCTGTTCATAGCTTTTTGAGCTGTTTGCACAGCTATGAAAGCTGGCAAGTAATTTTTTTAAACAGTACATCACAAAAAGAAGAAAAAAGTGAAGAATTAAAAATGATGTCTTTTATCTATAGAAAAAAGAAAGACAATACAGATTGATTCCAAATTTGATTGAAATTCTATTTGAAATGTTTCTCAGTTTCTAATTCTCCACAGAATGTATTCACAATCTGCTATCAGCTTTTTGTGTTGTATTTGTCACTGACCAACAGGCAAACCAACAACATAAACAGGACCTCCTTGGTGGAGGTGTAAAGAAAAGCTTGCATTTTTCTTTTCTTCTGGGTCCTCCCCCAGTTAACCTTTACCAGACTTCGTTGTTCGCCCATGACACACAAAAAATGTTATATCTCTAAAACTATTTAAGCAATCTTCATGAAATTTCATGACTTTGTCAAAAACGTAAATGACTTTAAGTGTGTTAAATTTCATTCATGTGTATGAAATATAAATGACGTAATATGACGCAACATTTTAACATACTTGTCCAGATGGCGCGGGTCTCCTACGACCCATACTTTAAAGAGCAGAAATATGTCACTGCAGTGCATTGAGTATGGGTCGTGGGAGACCCGCGCCATCTGGAGAAGTATAAACACATGGTGACTCTTTGACGAGTATGGGTCCTGGAGGACCCGCATCATCTGGACAGGGATAAACACTGTTAAAATGCATGTAAAAATCTGTGGGTACTGGGAGACCCGCTTCATCTGGAGAAGTATAATCACAAGCAACATCCGGTAAAGGTTAAAGTGGTGTTTGTCATCAGCCGGTTGATGTTGGCCACTAAAGCTGAAGAAGAAGACCAGGTATCGGGGACTGTGTGTGTTGGAATGTCAATACAGATTGTTTTGTTTGAATATGGGATTGTCTAGTGTGTTGATTCAATATTCATCATAATACAAAGGAAATCGTTTTGGTTTTAACCCTTTCACCGCCAAAGTTGCATTTTAGCACCACAGTGATTTACCACCTATGTCACTAAAAGGCATCAAATTGGGGGTCTATTATCCAAAGACCCTATTGTCTTAAATTTGGGAAGTAAGGATATACCTTATTTTAAATATGTCACAGTGATTTACCACCTATGTCACTAAAAGGCATCAAATTGGGGTATATTATCCAAAGACCCTATTTGTCTTAGTTTTGGGAAGTAAGGATAGACCTTATTTTACATATGTCACAGAGATTTAACACCTATGTCACTAAAAGGCATCAAATTGGGGTCTATTCTAAAAAAACCCTATTGTCTTAGTTTTGGAAGTAAGGATAGACCTTATTTTATATATGTCACAGAAGAATCCCCAATACTGCAGATGGTTTTTTGTTCTCTACCCAGGTAAATTTAATGGCAATTTTTGGCTGAAAAATGGCTGGCGGTGAAAGGGTTAAAAGCACAAGACACAATCCAACAACGAAAGCATGCACATGGATGGACAACCAATGTAAGAGAACAAAAATGGTGCACACCTACATACACCAACACACACAGATACACGCGTGCATACACATTTACACCAACACATACCCCCCCCCCCCCCTCACACACACACACACACACAAGACCGCGAGCATGCAGGCACACCAATTGACACAAGTCTGAGCAAAATAGGATAAAGAATTCCCCTAGGGGAGTGAGCCTACTGAGTATTGATAGAGAGTAAAGTGCTTTTTATTACGGGGGCTTATGTCCGTTTCTGTCCATGTATATATTTCTTACATGCATCATATTTTTTATGACCATATTTATGGCATGTACATTTCTTTGCAATGTTAATATTGGAAACGTCTTTCTTGTGTGTTTTTGAAAATGTGTTGGCCCACGTTTAGTGGCTGCAGAATGCAGTGAGCAGATAAATGCTTGCATTGTGAAAGTATGTTTATTGTAAGTGGCATTTTTGTATATTCTATTTGATAAATAATCGTTTCTCGACCTTTTGGCTAAGATCAAAGTGTAGAAAAAAACTTTTGTGATGTTCAAAATTTTCTAAGATCTGTTTTCTTTCAGTCAATCAATTGTGTTTATTGTCATTCTCTCTCTCTCTCTCTCTCTGAATTGTGTTTATATATGTAGGTTGACTTATTACATTACATACTCTTCTAATCATTTAGTTGTTGGACATGATAGCTCATCAGTTTCCCAATACAGCACGTGTCAAGTACTGTGTAATATAAATATTGTATTGTTCATTTTTTGCTTTTCCTTATACAGTGGAACCTCCCTTATAAGACCTCCCATTATAAGACTCCCTCCCATATAAGACCTACTTCTCTGAGACATTGCCCTTCTTTGTAAGTATTAAAATTACCTCCTTTATAAGACCCCTCCCTTATAAGACCTGATTTTGGATGATTTTTGAAGGTCTTCTAAGGGAGGTTCCACTGTATGTATCCATAATGGTGGTGTGATGTTTTCGTCCAGATTGGGTTTATTTTTGGTTTTGCTTCAGTCATTTCTTTTCTATATTGTGATCATTGCATTTTCACCGGTACCTCTTCCCCTTTGCTTCCCCTTTTTGATACGGGCAGATGGCCTAACCATTAAAAAGTTTTTGAGTTGAGTTGAGTCTATGAAGTGTGTGTGTGTGTGTGTGTGTAATATACAGCAGAACACAGGATAAACAGTCACACATAACAACATCCACTCAGTGTGATGCATCAGACCAAGTTGACAGTTCAATTGTTGGTAAAGGTCTAGATGTGCCACAGCCCTGCCACCCATTTCTCGGTTAGTTCTATTTTTCCGTTATTGCCTTTCTTTACCATACATAAAGCTGTATTTTTTAGCTAATTAACCTTTTTGGAATACTAACCCTAACCCTAGCCCTAAGCCTAACCATACCCCCCACCCTATAAGACGGAAAAACGCAAACAAACCATAACTGTGACAAATCGCGGTGTACTGCAGTACATAGTGGGGGGTAGGGTTAGTTATATTCCAAAAAGGTGTATTAGCTAAAAAAAATTCCTAAAATACAGCTTTATGTATGGGAAGAAAGGCAAAAACGGAAAAATAGAAATTAACCGAGAAAATGCAGGGGGGGAGGAGGGGGGGTGGGGGGGGGGCACATCTTTACCTTTACCCAATCTTTTTATTACTGTTTTCCAAATGTTTCATGACCCAAGGTCTAATTAAAAGCAAAAGAACTGAGTCAACTAACCATGTAAAAAAGAATCCAGATTACAATAAGAAATAATTTGAGTAAATACACTTTCCGACTCTGGTGTGTTCATGATAAGCGTAGTTCCTTCTCAGAGTCAACCAAAACTGGAAAGAAGGTTAAGATGCAGACCTCCCCCCCCCCCCCCGCCCCCCCCTCCTCAACTTCCCACCCACCCCCCCCCCCCCCAAAACGCCACCCCCCCCCCCCCCTGCAACGTCTTCATTGAGGTTTTTCAATTGTTTCTCATATTCTACACTACAGTGGAACCTCCGTTTATAAGACCTCCCATTATAAGACTAAGAAAAACAGGCCCACATAAGACCTACTTCTCTGAGGACATTCGCCCTTCTGTTTGTAAGCATTAAAATTACATCCCTTTGGTCATTCATAAAACAAGTTCTTTAGATTTTTGGGGTACTCTTGGACCAGATATAAAACCAATGGATTTTGACATTTTACAAAAACATTACATCATGTGTGTATACAATAAATAGTAAGTTATACAGAATGGTTTAGTGATATAAACAGAAGGCTGTGAGGCAAGGGAGATGCCCTTGCTCACCATACCTATACCTACTATGTGCGGAAATATTGTCTCTTCTAATAAGAAAAAACAACAACAATAAGGGTATAAAATTCTCACATGACATGGATAGTACTGTATTACTCACAATATCAGCGGATGAGACACAAACTCTTACTTTAGCCGGAACGAACCACAGTCATTTGAAGAGTGCATATATAGTTTGGAATATTTTGCAAGTATATCAGGTCTGATAATTAATATCAATAAAATAGACCATAATATGTATAGGTAGTAGGCAAAATTCGAGACTTAGATATATGCCAGAAGAAAAGCAATTTGCATGGCATCCCAGCTGTCTTTAAGGTCTTGGGAATATTTTTTCAACTAACTATCAATGAAAATAACTGTCTTTAAATTTACAATATCAAAATTACAAGAAATTAAAACGCTTATTATCCTCTTGGTCCAGGCAAGGCTGGCAGTAACTCCTTTAGGTTAAAATAACAGTGATTAAAAATCCTAAGCCATAGCCAAGATAATGCATTTTGTTTATTAATTTGCATGACCCAACCATGCAGTTTTTTTTATGACATGAACTATAAATAACTGTTTTTATAGATTCGTATGGAGTGGAAAAAATAATAAAATAGAACACAAAGATATTGTTTGGTGGCATTGCGTATGAAAACGGGAGGCTGTTTTGAAACCCAAATTGCTCAATGCATTTATAATATTTTGTTCTTGCTGATATGAAAATATCTAAAGGGTTGAAAAGAAGTTTTTATTCTGAGAGATAATATTTTTTAGAGAAAATGTTGGCTGCGACATCTGGTCCACCATATTGAAAATTAATAACAGTACTTCTCTGGTAGTGATTATGTCACAAAAATAACAGTTGGAGAATGTAGTAATTTATTCTGGTTACATGTGCTAAAACACTACAAAACAATGTCCAAAAAATGCAAGCCTATAAAATCGCAAGAATGCCTTTTTGAAAGCATTCATTTCAATAAAAATGTTATTAGAAATAGAAAAACAGTATATATAAGGGAATGGACGGAAAATGAAATTAACTGCATCAAAGATCTTGTTGACTCGGAAGGAAAATTTCTTATCTTTTGTTAACTTTAAAAATAAATATCCCATGATTTCCACCAATTTTCTTTTATACAATGGTATTATTAGAGCTATAAACGAATACAGAGTGTTTTTAGGAATAGAATTGTGTAATGATTTAGCCAATGAATATTGTAAAGTCTGGAATTTCATTAAATTAACAACTAAAATGACTTATCAGTGTATGACAGATAGTGATGTGATACCACATAGTGTTAGAAAATGGCAACAGCTATATCCAAATTCAGTCTTGAAATGGGAGAAAATATTTGTAAAACACTTCAAAACTACGACTGATTGTCAACCACGATGGTTTCAGTTAAGATTACTAGTCTACATAGACTTCTACCCACTGAAAGATATATGTTTTTATGTAAAATTTCAAATTCATCATTGTGTTGTTTTTGTGGAAGTGAGGAGCAAACTCTAGTTCACCTTTTTTGGACTTGTAAATATGTTCAAACATTTTGGAGATATCTTATTTTATGGATACATGACTGTTGTGATCATACTCTGAATTTTCACTTATCAGAAACCTTTGTTATTTTGGGGTGGAAACAAAACTTGAAGACAGATGTGGTGATGGATTTGATTATTCTATTAGCCAAATTCTATGTATATAAATGTAAACTGAACAAAACCATTCTATGTTCAACAGCATTTAAAAATATTTAGAAACATAGATATTGGGTGGAATTGTCCTGCCATTCTATGGAGGGAAATATTGAAACATTTGTACATGATTGGGATGTTTACAAGCCACTCATTGATAATTGTGGGTGAAGAGGTGAAGACTATCAAGGGTGGATGATTGGCTTAAATGTTTTTGATGCTTTGTTTTCTGTTTATATAGGTTTTGTCCATATCAATCATTACCTCTTTGGTCTTTTTATTTGAGAACAAGATAGTGCTTGAGACTCACACATTGAATCTGGCATACAATTTGCAATTTTATTGTTTAGTGAGTAATAGGACCACCCCAGGAAAAAATTCGCTCACACATGTATGTAATACGAAAAAGGAATAAACTTTTGTCTCCTTATTGGTATAGTACTCACACCATTAGTTATTGTTGAGATGCATAGGTGAAAAGTGCTACTGTGGTACTTTAGTTTTAGTTTTGAGCTTACTTTGTTATGTGAATTTATAATATGAGCAGGAGACCGTTAATGTGTGTGCGAATGGAGGGGTGGGAGGGGTGTGTGTGAGTGGTGTGTGTGTAGGAATGTAGGGGACAAAATCAAAGTTCATAATTATATTTTGATGTCTAAGTGCAAGATGTGTGTGTGCAAGACTGTAAACAAATGGAAAAATCCCTCTTATTATATCAACTGCTGTCTTGTGTTTGACAGGACCAAACTTCCAATCCCTACACTCCCATGTAAGTGGCTTTGATGTCAATTATGTCTACATATATGAATATAGTCAGATTCAATGCCAGTTATTCATCGATCCCATTGTTATTAATTGTTTGAATGATAGAGTAAGTATAGCATAATATATATGTGTGTGAGTGCAGACCGGATGGGCGAGCTTGATTTTAGGGCACCCCCCCCCGCACCCAGTTGAACACAAAATTCAAGATTTCATTATTTAGAAGGTGTTTTTATTTTTTTATTTCTTCTTATTTTTATATATACTGTATTGCCAGTTCACAGTGTGGTACTCTATGCGGTGGAGTCTCCATCAGAGATATAAAGAGCATCGCCTTGCGGTACGTGAGGAACGGGTGGTTGGAGTTTGTTATAAATCCACATCCCACCCCCTGAAATATCATTAAGATACCCACTTGCTCAACGCAATCTTAGTCACTGAAAAGTACACAAATATATTACATTAGTTTCAAAATCATATTTATTCGATTAAAAAGCAAACAACAATTTTTTGCCTTCATCATATGTTTATTATTATTAATACGGTACTAGGATTATTATGGTAACTGATGACATGCGTTGATGTATGTGTGTGGTTGTGGAAGAGAAAGAACGAACTGTGGAGTGGAGGGATGAGAGAGGAAAATAAAAAATGTTATAACAAAAAAAAATTACCTCCCTTATGAAGACCCCTTTTATACGACTTCATTTTGAATGATTTTTGAAGGTCTAATAAGGGAGGTTCCACTGCTATTAGCAACTGCATATTTTTTAATTGTTTAAATGGATGAAAATTAACTTTAAATATAGAAAACGAATGAGGCTTATGTGCTCAATCTGCAGTAAGAATTTAAGCAAGACTAAAAAAATGGAAAGATCCAAGGAAATGGGGTGGGTGGGGGTGTTGTTGATCTGCAACTTTGCCAGAAAGAATTTATCTCAAGAAGAACACATTCAGAATTGCCTGTTCTCAAACACCTCTGAAATAAAGGACCAACAGAGAAATTCAGACACAGAACACTGAAAACACAGCCTGGGCAAATAACATGGACAGTGCATCTTGCAGTGTATCTCTGACAAAGACGACACACAAATCACAGTGCTCCCAATCGACCCGCAACACAAGGTGTTTCCAGGGACGTCTTTCACTTCCAGTATAGAGGGTCCTAGAGGCGGGATAGAGTG